>APFE030874049.1:48147-75409 GCA_000404065.3 Pinus taeda
ACTGCTAAAAATAGTAAACTGTGCTACAATTTAGGAAACTGAAAAAGCTGAAAGAGACAGTTGTGGGGGTCCAAATGGGATAGGTGGGTGGCCACCAACATCCACCTAGATCAATTTTCAATGTGGAAGGTGTTGAAGGACTTGTTTCAAAATAGTAGTGAGCACAGGAAGCTAGCACTAAATGACAAACTCAGAAAGATCAAGAGGGAGAAGGGCGACTCTATTCCAAAGTACTTAACCAAGTTCACCCAATTTCGGGATGATCTTGGAAGTGTGGGGATTACTATTGCCGAAGACAATCTTGTGGGCCTAGCACTTCTAGGACTTCCCAAGAGCTGGCACAATTACCAGGACTCAGCGAATGGGAGGGAGAAGCTACTAGAGTGGTAAAGATTGTGGTCTGACTTGGTACAGGAAGAGATTGGGCAGAACACTAGAGACAGATCATCATCAAAGCATGATGATGACGAGAATTGCGCCTTAGCGGGAAAGGCAAAGAAAGGGAAGAGGAAGTTATCCCATTCCAAGTCACATTCTTGTCAGGGTGGCAAGAAGAAAGACATGTCGAAAATCAAGTATTTTCACTATCACAAGGTGGGACATTTTTCCACGAAGTGTCTACATAAGAAGGCCAGTAAGAAGCCCTCAGGAGGAGCTGCAGGTGACGCTCTTGCTTCATAGTTCAAACTGGATTTTACCCTCATCTCTTATATGGTGTCATCGATGATGGGTAGTGTGTGGTACATGGACAATGGAGCTTCTTTCCACATGACCGGTAACAAAGAGCTCTTCAGTAACTTGGAGGAGAAGGATCTCTAGATGCATATCGAGATGGGTGATGATGGGAGGTATAACGCAATCGACATAGATATAGTTAACTTTCAAAGGGATTCTAGTTCTCCTCTCACTTTGCGAGATGTTATGTATGTTCCTGGTTTGAAGAAGAACTTGGTTTATGTTGCCATGTTGGAGGATAGAGGCTATGATGTGATATTTAGTAAGAGAAAGGCGTTTCTTCATCACATAGCCCATTAGGGGAATTTTAAGGTCTAAAATGAGCCTCCTAAGGAAATTATAAATAATATTGGAAATAATAAAATAAGATTAGATTACATCATCAAATTTTGGAGGGAAAAAAAAAAAAAAACTATTTTTTTCAACTCGTATTTTCAACTTATCTCCTTATGGGTTTACTCAAATTTCGAGCAGAAACACTCATTGGATGCAGAATTTAATTTCTCATCCAAGGAGTACCCACCTTGCATAATCTTGATGGACATTGCTACATGAAAAATTAGAAATACATGAAAAAGGTGTTTTCAATCACGTTTTTTCATGTATTTCTCATTTTTCGTGTAGCAAGGTCCATCGAAAGTATACAACATGGGTACTCCTTGGATGGAAAATTAAATTTTGCATCTAACGAGTACTCCTTTTCGAAATTTGAGTAAAATGTTAGGGGGATACGTTTAAAATATGGGTTGAAAAAATAGTTTTATTATTTTATTATTTTTTACTTTTTTTACTTTTTTACTCCAAAAATGGTGAATCATCCCCCATGGTTCACATCATCTTGAATCCTATTGGTTCTTATAAAGTTTATTTTGGTTATACATTTTTCTTAGGGGTTAGAGTGAAGACCCTCTACAATTTGGAGGTAGAACATTGTGATGCATTGAGCACTAAAGCATAGAAGGTGTAGAGCCGAGATATCGGTGAGTTGTGGCACAGGAGGCTGGGTCACTTGCACCATGGCGCTTTGAAGATCATGCAACAAATTTCTTCCGGTTTTCCCAAGGGTACACTAGAGCAGGTAGGCACATGCAAAGGGTGTACACTGGGGAAGTACACCAAATTTTCCTTTCATGGCAAAGACAATCAAGCATAGGTGATCCTCGATCGAGTTCACTAAGATATGTGTGGACCGTTCTCAACAACATCCACAACCAAGCACATGTATTATGTGATATTTGTTGATGATTTTTCTCATAAGTGTTGGATCTTATTAATGCTGAAGAAAGACAAGACTTTTGCTAAGTTTTGTGAATTTAAAGCATTTGTTGACAAAGATACTAACAGGAAAGTTAAAGCTCTCAGGAGTGATCATGGTGGAGAGTATGTCTCAAATGAGTTCAAAAACTTCTGTGCATCAGAAGGCATTTGACGGGAGTTGATAACACCTCATAACCCACAACATAATCAGGTGGTTGAAAGGAAGAATAGGAGTATTGTGGGAGCAACACATCCGATGTTGCATGATTAGGGCCTACCATTACACTTACGGGATGAAGCATGCAACACAACTGTTTATTTGCAAAACAAAAGCCCTCATAGAATTCTCGGGATGAGTACATCGGAAGAGGATTTTTCAGGGAAGAAAATAGATGTGGCACACTTCAGGATCTTTGGTTCATCAGTCTACTTCCATGTTACCAAAGATGCACGAAAAAATATAGAGGCAACAACAAAGTTAGGCATATTTGTGGGGTACAGTGATATACCTCACAACTATTGGGTGTACCTACCAACCAACAGGATGACAATGGTTAACAGAGATGTAAAATTCGATGAAGAGAAGGCCATGAGATGTTTCCTTGAGAGGGAGCTTGAGCTACATGCGGTTGAGGAGATTTTAGCTCCTAAGGAGGAAACTTAGGATGATGTGGAGCAACCACATGCAGAGGAGCACAGAGTGGAGACACCCACTCATGCAAAGTCTTCCATATATGGGAGAAAGCGCACTAGAGAGGCTCACAAGTTATTGCATGATGCTAGATAGAATGTGGGAGCACCCACATCATAGCGCAGGCAAAGGAGGTCACTAGAGAGGTACACTAGCTACATGGCTATGATGAGTGGATGTGTGGAGATTACGCCATCCTCTTTTGAGGAAGCAATGCAACAACTAGTTTGGGTTGATGCCATGGTTGAGGATTATGACTCCAATGTTAGGAACAGTGTTTGGGATGTGGTCCCAAGACCGGTAGACAAGTCAATAGTGAGTTCCAAATGGATACAAGGGAAAGCAAGCAACAAATTGTTGAACATGTTGTCATTGATGTCTAAGCAGGAATAGTTATAAGATGATTAAACAAGTGTGCAGCAAGTCATTGATGTCAAAGCAAGAGAAGGTGCAATATCAAATAGATAAGAGGTTGCAAGAATGAAACCCTAGCCCTAGGCTTTGAGTTCTTTGGATGTTGGAGACACCTTGTCTTTGTTGAAGTTTTTGGAGAAACAAATCAATGTGCTTGCCTCAAAGACCCTCACCATCCAATTCTTCTCGTCAAGATGTTTCTGTTGGTATGTTGAGCATTTAGTGGGCCTTCATGGTTTAAGAGAAACACCCATTCAAAATTGAAGGTCCAATTTAGGGTCTAAAACCCCAAGGGCGGTTGAGGTGGCAAGGCAATAATGAATGATGTGAAAAAAATTAAAATTAATTATTGAAGTTTAGGGTTCATATCACAAGAATTTTTCTTCATTAAATAAAAATTATTATATGGTCCAAAAAGTTGAGAAAATGTTAAAAAAAAAAGATTGGTCGGCCTAAAAGGAAGTATGGCACATTAAGGCAAAAAGGAAAGTCTTGACCATAGAGCCATGAATAATTAAATTAAATGATGGTCCAAATTAAGTGGAAGGTTATTTTAAATTTTATGAAAGGGAGGAAATAATAATAAAAAAAAGGGAAATTTGGTACCCTTATTGTTTTGGCACCAACTAAAAAATAATTTGATTCCAAATTAGCTAAAAGTTATTTTTCTCTCCTCCGTATATGTTGGCCTCAAATAATTGTGGAGGAATATATACAAAGGGAATTTGTCTAAATAAAAAATGTATCAACGAAGACTTGCATTCCTGAAGGAAAATCTCAGACCAGCGGCAGTAATTAATCATTTTTGGGTTTGGTTGTTAACTCGCTCTTTTCAACATTTTTTATGATTTGATCTGTGAAAACCAAATGGTTTTGGATGGTGAATTTTGTAAAGGGTTCTTGGCATTTGTTTATCTCGTGGGCTCCCTCAAATAAATTCCGTGCAACCAACATATCCTAAAAAACATTGAACGCATATTATCTAAAGTGAAGAGGTGGATTTTGTTTCAAGCTCCGCTCAACGCTAATCTATTATTGCTGCTAAAAGGAATGCATGAAGACATTTGTGTTTTGGATTTCTGGGCTATCCTTTTATTTTGGTTAGGGCTTCATTAGATGTCATGACAGGTCCTCGATAAATTTTGGTGAAACAATTCGCGATGGTCTACAATCATTTTTTAATAAGCCCTAATCACTGCATTTTGGTTCAGGTGTTTTTGCATAAGGTTTCAAATTCTTTTCTTAAGGTGAGATTTGGCCGAGCAAGTCTGCGTAAGCACACTGGCTACTTCTGAGGCACAATAAGATATGTTAAAGTCTGAATGCTGGCATATTTACTGGCATATTTTCCTGTGAGAAGGGCTAAGCAAACTTATGTTATCACATAGATTTTCTATGGACAGGAGAACAACAACTCTGTACAGATCTCGGCCCTCATCAAGGCATGTATTGCAAGGCTATATTTTTATTGAGACGTCAATTTTTGAAGCAAGAACACATCTCGACATTCATTACAAGACTATGTTAGACATCAGATTAGTTCAAGACTTTGGTTGTCATTTCAAGACACAGACCTGTAGCAACAAACAATTGACTGAGGTCTCAGTCAAGAATTTTAAACAGTGCCATCGAACTTTCTCAGCCCTCCTAAAGCATTCTCCTGAGCACAAACATCAGGCTTGTATTTACTTCAAACATCAATGTCGTGGCTTGGCTTGAAAGAACTTGACCTAAGAACAAGAAGTGTGGAAATTCGTGACTTCATAAGTGCAAAATTGTTAAAATCGTGACATGTTCTTGGTTGATAATTGTTATTCATATATTGATAGTAATTCTCAGTGAGACAATAGCGATATGTGATAGTTAATGTCTTGGCAAGTGATCCAACACATGTACAGTGACAGTATAATTCCAACAGTATTATGACAATGTAGTGAAGCTTTGAATGAACAGTGAATTTTGGTGGTTCTGTAAGCCTGAAGATTGTTAGTGGCAGTTGCAGAAGGTAGTACAATAGTGAGAGCAGAGGCAGCTAGTGATACTGGTGCAACATGTGACAGTGGTATGATAACTCTGTTTTGAATAAAATTCTTACATGACAAGATAGTGAGACAGTTGCATCATTCATTTTGATACGAGGTGCTGAAGGTATGTATGAAGTTGGCAGAGAAGTGATAGTGACCATGACATTCATTGTACTCTTAACAGCAATATAAGTATGATGACATGATTGGAAAGAGCCATAACAGTTGGGTTTATTGAGAGGGCTATGCTTGCTGAATGTACATGAATGCCAGTGAGATGTCAGTGAGGGTTTATATGTTTTCTTGACAGTGACTATTGTTGAGCAAGTTGCTTTGTTGGACTGTAAGCATTAACATGACCTTAACCATGACTTTCATGGCTATAATAGTAACCATTGATGGTCAACATTGGATATCAACATCTAGAACTTGATGCATGTGAGATTTTGTGGACACCACCATGACTTCTATATATATATATATTATATATATATATATATAATATACATTATATGTATGAGAGACCATGAAAAAGACAGTGACATTCAAGTATTCCAGCTTGAGAATGTTATGGAAACTATAGCATTGTGAGCCAATGACAATAGAAACGAACAACAGTTGTAGTGGACAACAGAGAAAGCACTAAACACCAGTGGAAGTAGTGGAAGCAACAACAGTATGCATTAATATGGCAAGGCAAGGATAAAAGTGAAGAATCAAGTAGTGAATCCTAGTAGTTGTGTAGCAGATAACAGTGTGATAGTAGGAGCAATAGTAGAAGACAACAACATTAAAGTTACTGAAGCAGTGAAAGCAGTGAAAGAATTTACAGCGTTTGTGATGGTAATAATGGACAGAAGCAGTGGACAGTGATAATATAGCAGCAACAGATGGACCAATAGTAGATCAGTGACAGAAAGTAGTCAGAGCAGTGCAGCAGTAGTAGTTGACTATCTTATTGTATTTGGGTAATTTTCCCTAGTACAGGAACCCAAACTTTAGGGAACTTTGCTTCCTTCCAGATTGTTGGAAAACTCTTGGGAGTGTTTCACTTCCTTCCAGGTCTTCCTGGTAAAGTATTGTATGTACATTGTACACTACATAATACATCGCTTGTTAAAGCCAAATCCCTTGTGTATTTCTCTTCATGTGATATGTTTTATGGTTTTATAATGATGCTCTGAATTGTATTTAAAATTGTGAAAGTTAATAGGAAATACCGATTCACCCCCCCTCTCAGTATTTCCAACAATTGGTATCAGAGCAAGTCCTTTAGTTGGAAGCATAACAACTTGAAGGCAGATCCATAGCATACATTATTTTTGACAATATGGTTGATGATTCTGAAGAAGATGTCAAAACAATCAAGGAGAAGGTTTGAATTCTAACACGTGACTAGGAGAGGTCCAGATACATGTATGATATACTTCACAATGAACATGAAAAACTGAAGGATGAAAAGAAGAAGATTGACGATAGTGAACATTTTACCTTAATGCTGACAATATTCGACTTAGAGCTCAAATCAATGAGATGCAATCGTCCAGAAAGGATAAGGAACTTGATGAATCCAAGAAGGAAGTTGAGGATCTCAAAGGAAAACTACTAGAGGTAAATGATAGGGAAAGAACCTTGACAAACCAACTCAAGGAAAAAGAAAAAGGAAAGTTAAACAAATGGAACAAGAAGAATAAAGAAAAGTAGACCGCCTCTTTGAAGAGGGAACTTGAAGAAGCCAAAAGGGTCGAGGATGTCTTAAAAGGTTAGATACAGTAGAAGGAAGAAGATTGCATAAACCATGAGCAGGAAATCGTCTCCTTGAGAGCTGAAGTAAACAAACTGAAACAGAAACTCAAAAGTTCATAGGTGTTGGAAAACATTATCAATTTCCAAAGATCTCCATTCATCAAGACAGGTCTTGGATATATTGGTGAGACCTCACATTCTCATGATGAAGAGAAACCACAAGTCAAAGAAAATGAAGAACAACCACAAGAAGAGAACCCTCATCTGAATGATGAAGAACAACCACGTGAAGAGAAGCCTCATCCAAATAATGAAGAACAACCACAAGAAGAGAAGTCTTTTGAAAGGAAGTCCTATCCCAAAAATGAACAACAACCACTTGTCAAGAAGTCTTATCCCAAAAAATAAGAACAACCACTTGTCAAGAAGTCTTATCCCAAGAATGAAGAGAATCCCAAAGTAAAGGTCCTATACAAATCAATCAACAAAGAGAGTTGGAAGACCAATGCTTCAAATCAAGACGATGCATTCATGACACCAACTCAAGATAGAACATTCAGGTGTGGAGAGCAACAAAAGCATTTTCTGGGGTGAGACAACTTCAACATATCTTCACCCCATACACCTAGATATGCAGAAACATTCAATGGTTACTGTTATACATGCTCTAACTATGGACATAGAGCTCGAGATTTCAAGGGACATAGCGGGAGCATTGACAAAGGGTTTTATCAAAGACCTTGGAGGGATAATAAAATATGGGTTTTCAATATTAGAATGAGGTATGTAACCACTTGCTAAAAACATTTTTGAGTATATTATGTAATGAAATTCATTTCTCAATACAATGATCGGTTGAAAAGTTACATGTCCAATTCTAAAAAAGCCATGGGTTTCTACACAAGCCCCCTTTAATTAGATTTTTTTGTGTGTCTTGAAGTTGTTAGACGCAATTTTTGAAACTTATAGAAGTTGAGATGCATTTGTAATGTTGGTAAGAGTATGTAAGTTAGGTTTCACACGCCATATTGAAAAAATAAACACCCTATCTTACCAAACTTCGTTAAGCCTCCCATGGTCATCAATGGCTAAATGAAACCACAATCCACTTGGTTCTCTTCATCTTGACATGCATTCAATTTCAAGGTGAGTTGCTCTAGCATAACACTTTAACTCCTGACGAAGGTTGGAATTTCAAATTAAACACCTTGTCAATTTCATACTTTTGACAATGCAAATACTCATTTTAATAACTTGAATGAAAAAAATTAACTAATATGAGATATTTTAACCATAAAACATAGACAATATACCCATCAAATTCCATCCCTACTCCCAACCCCTGTTCTCCCCCTTAAATTTCATATAACATGCTCTAAGTCTTCCAAAATCAAGTAATCAAAGCATGAGGGTAGAGTGGTGATTTAAAAATTAGCTTAAAACTTGGAAATCATGTGATGGAATCATGAGAACGAAGAGGTGATTTAAAAATTAACTTTAGAGAGAAAATATAATGGAAGGTCAACCTAAGTGAGCCATCTCACTCTTAGGTGAGAGAATTCTATTACCATCGCGCTTCTCTGTGTTGACAACAATCTCACTCAATTCAATGATGAGACCTCACAAGAGCCACTCACTCAACTCGGCAATCAAATTTCTCACCCAACTCAGTGATGTGGGCAAGAAGCACACAATCGTGCATAAATCCTCTCTGTTCGCTCTAAACTCCTTGACTTACTAATCTATGAATGGCGATACCTTGGAATATTAAGCAGTTTTTCCTTCCAAAAAGCTCAATTACCTTTCCTAAGCATTCTTACACTCTCTCTATGCTCTCTAATGCCTAATTTGATGTTTTACATTGAAATGTTCTTAATGCCTCCATGAATGTACACATTGCAAGCTTGAAGAGCATTTATGCAGTTCCATGCAAGTGTTTTTGTCCAATTGAGAGGGGTGTATGGCCTCATAAAGTACTAAGTGATTTCTTGTTTCACTCCAAAGGTGTTTAGGGCCCTCAAACTAATGGGCAGCTACAAGAAAGAGTTTTGGCACTTGTGAGCAATCTGTAAATTGTCATTGATATTCCATTAGATAATTCATCAAAATATACCTATTAAATATATTTGAAAATATGAAATCTACACTTGAAGGTTTATTTGTCCTTAGATTTTTAAAATTGTTAATGGTTATTTATTGTGTATGCATGCAAATTATAATTATGTGAAAAAAATAGAGAACAACAAAATAAAAACTCACAAACCACAATTGACATAAGATGTATCTTGGGAAACCCTTTCGGGAGAAAATCTAGCTCGAAGGTGAGGTTGCTCTACTCTCTTTCTATGACAAGAATATAGATGCAAATACAAGAAGTGAAGCTTGTGACCTGTCAACTACTACAATGCACAAATCATCTTTGTTCGCTCTCTCCCTATCTCTCTCAACTACTTTGCTCAGCTATGGAACAAAATGCACTAAAAAAGAATCAAACCCCCTTCTACTCTTAGTGGCCCGATTATAACACAACTCGATAACCAACTGGTGGTTAGGTTTGACTAGTTCAACTCTTAACTAGAGTTACAATATCGATTCAGCTTCTAAGATGCATAACTTTTACATATGGATTATGATAGAGGCAATTCTTGCATTGTTGAAAAGGTCTGTGTGTAGAATAGTACAAAAATATGATGTGCTTAAGGCCAAAAGTTTTGACTAAGTTTACAGGGGTAGACCACGTCTATAGACATTATCTCCCACCTTTTGTAGTATCTAAAAGGGACCATATCATATAGCCTTGATTTTCTTACCACAACCCTATAACATATCCTTGTTCAATTGTAACCATATTGTATCTCCCACCTTGAATGACTTCTCTAGTCTATGTTGATCATGCAAAGCCTTCTATTTTCCTTGTGACTTCTGCAATGTCTCTTGTGCCTATTAATGGATCTAACTGATTTTCTCAACATTTTTTTATGCCCTTAAGGCATACCTTGTAAGATCCTCCTTCACTCCTTGTTGCCCATATGTAATATCTAAAATGTGGAAAATATCCAAAACAAGTTTCAAATGGGGACTTTCCAATAGAAGTGTGGACTACTCTATCATAAGAGTGTTGTATATACATGATATTTTCATCCGAAGTCTTTAGATGCTTCTGATTATAGCCCCTCAAACATTGCACCAAAGTCTTGTTGACTACTTCTATCTGCCCATATGTTTGTGGATGAAATGTTGTAGACCTTTTTAGCTTTGTGTCAATCTTCTCCTACAATGTAATACAAAACACACTGAGAAATCTTGTGTCCCTATCTGAAATGATGCTCCTTGGTATCCCTAAGTGCACGTAGACATATTTAAAGAACAAGTTCGCCACTTCTTGCATGTCGATGTTTTTTTTACAGGGAACTAGAACACACATCTTGTTGAACCTGTCAACTACCACAAACATGTAGTCATATCCATACCTAGTTGTTGGTAAACCTCTGACAAATTCCATGCAAATGCTTTCCCAAGAACAAGTGGGTATAGGTAAGGGGTGATATAGACCATGTTTCCTGTTACTAGGCTTGTTAGTACAACAAAGCATGCATCCTCTTATGAACCTGGCTACTTTTTCTAGCATATTGGGCCAAAACACATACCTTTGCAAGTTTGCCATTGTCTTCCCTACACCAAAGTGCCCTACAACATTAGAGGTGTGAGCCTCCTTTAGGAACACATAATTTATAACATGTCTTAGAGATGATCATCAATTGTGTTGGCACCATCGCGCATATGACTCTGGCTCTGCAACTGTTGAAACACCTCCTTGAAATCCTCATCCTATGAATATGCCACTCTATATGCATCATGGGTGAATGGATCTATGTGCATCATAGTTCTCCAAGTTGTGATCTTTGATGTGGGTGGCTTTAAAAGAAGTTTCAACCAACTTGTTTGTGCTTCCCTTCTCGTATTTAATCCCTAAATGAAACTACTATAAAAATCCCATTCACTTGTAATGCTTAGTTTGGTGTACTAGGCTTGTGAGTACTGTAGTGGTTGATGATCTATGTGGATTATTGTCTAATTCCACATCATATAGTGCTTCCACTTCTTCACAACTTGCACAACATATAACTCCTTATTGTATGTGGGGTAGTTAAGAACTGCCCCATGAAATACTTCAAAATGGTAGCATACAGGCCTTCCTCACTACATCAAGACTGCTCCCATAGCATACCCACTCACATTTTGATCCACTTCAAAGGGTTGTTGCAAGTTTGGTAATGCCAAAATTGGTGTTTGACTAATATTCTTCTTTAACTCTTCAATGACTCTTTGTTAACCCTTTCCACACTGGAAACTCTTGCCACTTGTTATGGCATGGCATGGTGTTGTTACTACCAAAAACAGGACTATGAATTTCCTCAAGTATTGTGTTTCCCCAACAAAAATCTCGACCTTAGAAACATTAGTAAGCACTAGCCATTTCATGATGGCGTCCATCTTGGAAAGATCTATCTTCAACTCTCCTCCACCTATAACATACCCTAGATACACCAAAGATTGTTTTACAAACTCACACTTCTTAAGATTTGCTAGCAGTTGGTGCTTCTTTAATGTCTCTAGCAACTGTGTCCAATGTGAGATGTGCTCCTCCTAGGTAAGCACCGTATACTAGTATATCATTCAAATAGACAATAAAAAGTGAATATATAAAAGGGTGTAATATATCATTTACTAACTTTGTAAATGTAGCTAGTGTATTGCATAGGCCAAATGGCATGGTTGACCACTCATACAAAACTTGATTGATTTTGAAGGCAGTCTTCTAGGTATCTTCTTCTCTAACTCAAACATAGTGACATCTAGACTTTAAGTCCAACTTGGTGATATATTTCGCTTATTGCAATTGATCCTACATATCATCTATTTTGGGCAAGGGGTATCTTTTCTTGAGCATAATTTTGTTCAATGCCATGTAATTTAATACACATTTGCCAAGTCTCATCCTTCTTTGGCACAATGATGATGGGTGATCCACGTAGTGATGTACTCAATCAAATGACACCATGTTCCAAGAGTTGATACAATTGCTTCTTTACCTCAGTTACTTCTATAGCAAATTGCCTATACAACCCAATGTTTGGCAATGGGGAGTCCGACAATAACTGGATCTCGTGTTCCACTCTCCTCCTAGTTTGTAGCCCTCTAGGCTCCTGGAAAACATCCATGTATGTTTGTAACAACTCTTCCAATTTTTGGTTTTTGTTTCATAATACACCCCTCCAGGGATGACTTTGCTCTTGCTGACTCTTCTACATATTGATTTTCTTTTAAAACAATAAAACATACTTCTTGTTAGAACTGGTCAGTTTCGTGGCTTAGTTGGCACTTACTAATGAAATTTTGGACTTGCCCTTTTGCGCATTGATGGTGAATGATTTTATATCCTTGATGAAGTAGTATTGGTTGGCTCCCAACATGAAGATTGCATCTCACATGTACATATAGGGGCTTTCAAACACCACTCCACATACATCAAACTACATCTAGTTATATTTCATCAATAAAATCAACATTGATAACAAATATAATCTTGCACCATTTGGTTATCTTTATTTTTGCATCCTTAGTTACCCATCCTAATGGATATGGGCTTGGATGATCACAAACTTCCAATCCCAATTTGTTGACTAGATCTGTTGCAATGGCATTTTCCTAGGATCTTGAGTTAAACAAAGTATCAACCCTTTTCTTCTTGCCCTATATTTTTATGTGGAAGAGTTTGGCCATTTCCTTGTGTTCATGTTGTTAAAGGCAACTCAAATACACCTCCTTTTGGATTGATGTACAAACGATATTTTCATCCATGTTTGAGCTACTTTCAACCTGGGTGCTTAAATCAGTGGCCATGAGGTTTCGCTTCTTCGCATCTTTCTTTTTGTTCTTCGTGTTAAGTTCTAAATGCAACTTCCAACACTTCTCCTCTTTATGACCATTAATGTTATAGTGGTTGTTGGGATCTTTGCACTAGTGTGTTATGTTTGTCATCTTTTTATCTGTTCCCCTTTTCCACTTTTTCTTCCCCTCCTTAGAAACAACTTAGTGCTCCTTTTGCTTCGACCCACTCGATTTCCCTTTCTTTTGGCTTATGTTCTCCAAGCAATATCCCTATACACAACCCTTGTCCATTGATCCTAGGTTTGAACATCATCACTTGCTTCCACAAATGGTTATGTAGGCCTCCCATATACTTAAGGAGTACATATGGGTTCTTTGGGAAGATATTTAGCGTTATGGCCATCTTGTTTAACGCAATGGTGTAGTCATGTACAATCTACCCCTGCTTCTGCCTGAAGTATTGCCAACAGTTTCATTAGTCCTCTACATACCCGATAGGGTAAAATTGTAACTTTATGAGGGTTTTGAAATCTCTTAACTTAGTCATTGGAGGATCTCCCTCCAACCTCAAGGTCTCTGTGTGTATTTCCCACGAGGTCAAGACATAGCCCTTTAATTTCAGTCGAACAAACAAAATCTTATGTTCTTCCTCCATATCATGGACACTAAAATAAGCTTCTAATTGTTGCAACAAGTGATTTAACTTTAAAGCATCAATATCAACTTCGTATGGCTTAATGTCGACCTTCGATTCCATTTTGAATAGGGACTATGATTGGTTCACAACACTAGAATTGGGTTGATCTTTTTCGAGTTCTTTCTTCAGCTCCTTTATTTCTTCCAAATCTCCTAATATCCCCTCTAATCAAACATCTGTGAGAACTTTCATCTTCTCCTAATAGCCTGAGTTGATTGGTTAAGGCCATCATGAGAGGCTCACATTACAATTTATATCTACAACTTGTGATTCCAGCCATAAAAACCTCTCCTTTGGAGCATCATGAGGGTCATTCACAAATTCGTCAGCCATAAATGGGGTTTTGTGACCTTCAACTTAACCGATCTAAATCCCCTACAATTCCTCATAATATACCCAAAGAAACATACTATAATACCAATATGATCCGTAAATTGTCATGGATATTCCACTAGACAACTCGTCAAAACATATCTATTTAAACTACTAAAATATAATATTAAAAAAATCTGAAATCTACATTATGAGGGTTTATTTCTCCTTAAATTTATGGATCTGTTAATTATTGTTTATTGTGTATGTGTGCAAATTATAATTATGTGGATGTTGGCTTGTTGGGGCCTGACGCAAGTTCGGGGTTATTTAGTCAAACAAATCCCTGTACTACTGGCCCTTTCAGCAACAGTGTGCGGAGCGCAGACTGAGGTCTCACCCGAAGTAGTATGGGAAGGTGCTAGAACCATGTTTCTGCCCCTTGAGATGTCTGAGAGGTTCGACTGGTCTCATTATTTGTCCTTGCGCGCAGGTCACTTCACACACTTCCTTGTTCCTCACGCCCTAATACATTGCCTTCGCACAGCCCTAACCAGGGATTGTGGAGCTTCCGCGCTGTTGAACCACGCTCTACGCTATTACCCGAGATCTTACTTATCTTCCTACACCAGTTAATTACCTTCGCATACTTGGGTGTCTTATGTTATAATTAGTAAAACATTCAAATAAGTTCAAGCAGCATATAAACAGTACACTTGCAAATTATACCCAATCATATATTAAAACAGGAAAAGATGCACAGAAATATGGTAAACTTTCTCTTTATTGATTCTTCCAACGATTACAGACTCGACCTGCCCTGCGCACTCAGTTGTAGGAGTCTGCACACTCAACTACAGACTACTAGGCCTCTGCGCACTCAGCTACAGAGCCTTTCCCTACTGTAAGACCCAAAGACACACTTTACACTTTCACTCAATCACTTAGACTTCTCTTCCTCTCCTCTATTTCATCTTAGCTATTAGTTATCTTATATACTTAGAGCTACGCTCTATTTATACAATCCTATGGCTCGCGAACCATGGGTAGGTCTATCCAGCCGACATTACATTACAAAAGCTAAGGTGGACAACCCTGTGACTCTATTATGATTTAGCGCCCTGCGCCTGCAATTCACGAAGCTTTTACAAAAAGATTCGGTCAAAACTTGGGCTTTAAGCCCCAAAACCCGCCTTGGGGGGATTCCATGCCCAACAAGCCCCCAACACAAACATCGTGACTCGCCCTCAAGTCACTCTGTCGGTGTAGAAATCTCTATCAACGTGGAGATTTCGCGCCTCGCTCCTGCAATTTACGAAGCTTTTACAAAAAGATTCGATCAAAACTTAGGCTTTAAGCCCCAAAACCTGCCTTGGGAGGATTCCATGCCCAACAGGCCCCCAACACAAACATCGTGATTCGCCCTCGAGTCACTCGCCCAAAACAAACATTGTGACTAACTACACCGCGCCTCTGTCTGTGACCTTATTAACAATATATGGTTCCAACCAATGCATTCTGAACTTTCCCGGGAATTTATCAAACTTACTGTCATACAACAACACTAAATCATTTACCTTGAAGTTGCGCAACTTAATATGGCGATCATGCCAAGCCTTCTCACGCTGCTTTTGCACTTGCTGATGAAAGCTAGCCAAGATTTTTTTTTTTTGCACAAAAATAGAGAACAATGAAATAAAAACTAGCAAAAGACAATTGACACAAGATATATCCTGATAAACCCTTTTGAGAGAAAACCTAGTTGGAGGGTGAGACCGTTATGCTCTCTTTCTCTAACTCAAAAATCGATGCAATCGCAAAGAAGTGAGGATTGTGGCCCATGAGTTGCTACAATGCACAAATCCTCTTTGTTTTCTCTCTCCTTATCCCTCTCAGCTACTTTGCTCATCTATGGAACAAAATGCACTCAAAAAGAATCAAACCCCCTTTTCCTCTTATTGGTTTGATTATAACACAACTCGATAGCCTACTAGCGTTTAGGTTTGATTCATTCAACTCTTAACTAGAGTTACAATATGGATTCATTTAGAGCTTTCTTCATCATGATCGCATGGATAGGCCATTTTCCATGAGTAATGGGGGTTGATGTGGCATCCTCTCGAATTATGGTGGTCAAAACAGAAGGGTCAACTTCCAAGTGGCATAACTTTTGCATACAAACTTCGATTGAGGCAAAACTTATGTCGTTGGAAAGGTCTCTATGTGTAGAATAACACGAAAATGTGATATGCTTAAGCAGTAAAGCTTTAACCCCAAAAAACATTGTTTAATGACTCAAATTTCTCCTAAAAGGTTTCATACCCTAATTTTCCAAACTGGATCCCGCTAGTAAAAATGGTCTTGTGAGTTGATTCCTACACTTTTTCCACTCTAAAAGCATCGAGATGGATGAAAAACAATATAATGATCCAATCTGGATCAATGAGCCTTTTGAGAATAATTAAAATCTCAAATTCTCCTCCACAACCTAAATTTTCAACTAAACATTCTACTCTCTCTACATGGGATTGATAGGGCAAAGTTTATAATATTTCTTGAGCATGCGTATTCATGCTTGAGATTTACTAGTCTCTTACCATTATTTAAGAGTTGAAAGACATGTTTTCAAGTTATGTGCATGTTAACCCCATATGCTAAATCTTTTATGAAATTTAACTGGTTGAAAATCGCTTTGATTTGGATTTAAATAGCTTGATTCAAACATGTTTGAAATTTGCATTTGCACTCAAGCAAACTGAAAATTAACTTTCATAAAAATTGCATTCTAATTCTTTGATAAGGTTACATATAAATATAATTTTCCAACTCTGCCTTCGCTTGCTTCAAAGAGTAATGTTCAACCTTTTTCTACAAGTTCATGGATGCAATTTCATGCTTGTTTGATGTATATTTTCCATCTTTCTTTAGCATGGTTGAGAAGGAAAAATTCAACCCATATGTTATGGCCTAGGAATGCCATTCATTTCGTGGAATTTTTAATTTATGCTCAAGCTTTTTTAGTTTGCTTGAAGCCAGACTTCTCGAGCTTATGGGTAATATCTATCCTACTTAAATTAGTTCCTTGAGCTTATTTTAAATTAATTTTTTAGTCTTTCTATTAGGCTTGCTTGGCATACTTTATCTTCTTTCTTTTTTCCTTGACTAGCTTCATTTACCCGCCTAATGGAACAAATTAATTATGTTAGTATTCAAATCGAAGAAAAAATAAGCTTAAAGTTGCACATGCATTTTCAACCCTTTCCCTCATATCTTAACATTCATTTTGCACTTTATTTGACAGTATAATTTTTAGCTATTTCATATACTTAAAATGGAAACCTTTTAAGTTTTAGTACGACATTCCCAACTTCCTTTTATAATTAATATGCAAACCATTTTAAGTTTTAGTAAATGATTTCCAACTCTCAATTATAGTTGGAAATGTAATTTTCAACTTACTTTTATAAATTTGAGTGTAACTTTTACTCATTTGGCTTATTTAAGTTTCCAATTTTCAATTCTCTTTCTTGAATTTAAGCATGTTCATTTAATTACAATAAATTATATTTAAAGATTGAAGTTACATTTTCTTCTTTTACATTTACTAGAAAAATCCATAGCTTAAGATTTCATTATCAACTCTCACATAAAAAGTGGATGCTACTATTTCATTCCAGCGAGAGGCGCTCCCAGAATGGAATAGACGTTGTAAGGTTATGTTATGTTATGTAAACATTTTGGCTTGATAAATGTACATAACAATAAAAACAAAAATAAAATACAATATATATATATAGAGAGAGAGAGAGAGAGGGGAGATGGCGGAAACATTGGTTCATCGCGGCACAAGGAAGGGTTATACAGCTGCAGAAACTATCAACGCTTTCTCGATTGCCCTCCTAGGCACGATCTTGGCAACCAGCAACAAGTTGATCCTCCTGAGAGCCCTAACTAAGGACCCAGGGAACCAAGGAAACCCTCGACGCCGCCTGACTCGCTGCACACAATTCGTCTAGGGCATGAATCTCTCATTTGACAGCCAATATGCTCGATTCGGACTCTGGAAAGGCGAGATCTATCTTGCCACTGGTCTCATCAGGGCCATCCGCAACGTCGCGCACCTTATCGATCTCCGACAAACTGTCTTTGTCATCTGTGAGTACATCAACATGCACCAGACGGTAGCCGTAAAGGAGCCCCCCCAGAAATACAGCCCAGATCCGAATTTCCAGATCTCCAAGGTGGTCGTGTTGCAGGAGGGAAACCTGATCGCTGATGGGGTTGGATCTAGCAAGCTACAAAGCATCATTTATGCAGTAAGAGCCAATTCGTATTTTTTATATCCTCCCTACATATCCAATCTTGTCCATGATGCAATTGCGGAGCCAAAGCACAAATCTGGATTGAGCACCCTGACCATGGAAGGCAGTCTGTTGCTCAGATCCACCATTGAACCACTAGATCAGGTGCTCAGAAGAACAAACAGCCTTCACAAAACCCAGATCTAGGGGCATACAACCATCAGGATACCCCTATGCCCTCAGACCTCGGCCATAAACGCAGAGGAATGTCGTCTTAATAACGATGATCTTGCATTGGGGAACGAGATGATCCGGGCAACAGATCGGGGGCAAACTCAGTCATACTCAAACCCTAGAGAGGAGGATCTCATACAACTCTTCATAGAAGCACTGAAAGGCAAGCTTTACTGCTTAAGGTTATGGAAGGGCAGCAGCATCCAGGAACTATGGAATAGAATACAAAACCTTCTTGGCATACCAGAACAAGGCAAAATCTAATCTACATGGGGCGCAGTTTACAGGACAACTACACCCTTCAAGATTACAGCACAACCATAGACTCGACCAATATCATCAACCTCCGTCTACGTGGTGGATGTTCTGGAACCAGCTCAAAGAATACAAGCTCCAAGTACACAAGCTCCTTCAAGGACACTGTAAAGGGTAAAGGGAAAGCGCAAGCCAATCCGGCAACAACCCCTGTACTTCCCGGGCCATACATAGTTGAACAAAAAACTGAGAACCCTGCTCTCACCATTGCAATGCCGTAGCTAAATGATCTATACTCGGACCTATATTCCCACTCAGTTATCTGTATATTCAATGGGTTTTGGCCCAAATCAGGTGATCTGCACCACTGGATCCATACCACCTAGACACCAAACTCCGAAATCTACTTATGCCTTAAGGGTTTTTTATAGTAAGGTTCAACACAGAACAGGAAAAGGAATACATCCTTAATAAGGGGCCATGGTTTTGGGGCAGCGCAGGGCTCTACATCACTCCATGGTTTCCAGATTTCGACACCAACACAATGGTGGTATCAAAGATGCTAGTCTGGGTCAAGCTGCACAACCTTCTATTACACTTTTGGCACAACAAGGTTTTAATCGCTATAGAGAACACCTTGAGGAAATTTCTAAATATTGATGATGACAAACTTACAAAGGGAATATTTACCTTCGCCAGAATATGTGTCGAAGTAGACCTCAGCCAAAAACTACCAGAAAATATCACACTGAATTTTAACAACACTCAGTGGACACAATCCTTGGATTACGAAAACACAGCATTCTGATGCCGAGGATGTTTACAAACAGGACACCTCCTCAGTGCTTCTCCACAAGCAAGAAACATCCCTAATCAAAACAAGCAACAACAGAGGAAGCCTAAAGGATGGCAAAACACAGAGCCATTAGATGAAGAAGAAGTCGCAACAGACACTACAGGATACAACACAGAAAAGGATGAACAAAAGGTCCAACCCAACACACAAAAGCAAGAGGAAGCCCCCAGCAACCCACTGCAAAAACAAGAACCCCAGACAACAGGAAAGGAAATATCTGGCAATAAGAGAACTCACAGATCAAAAGGATCTGAGTCGGACAAGGACTCTCCCATAACCATAACCAAAAATCAGCTCTCCATAGCAACCACCACCCCCAACTCTGGGGGATGGCAAAAGGTGGAGAAAAAGAAAGTGAGAAAAGAAGAGTTTTTCATTTTTATTCTTTTGGTTCCTATGAAAACTGGAACTGTGTCTCTGCATATGCTTTTCAGCGTCTACAACATGTAATTTTACTCAATATGAATAAAATTACGATTTTTCCATGGAAATAATAAATAAATAATATATATATATTATATATATATATATATATTTTATATATATAAACCATCATAGATCCATCTTAACTCTGGATCTACCAAGAGCAGAGAATGATCAAATAGTTTGAGGTGCAAACCTCTTTTAGAATGAAAAGAGATTTGATTTCTTTTAGTGCATGGTAGATCCAAAATTAAAATGAATCTAGGTTGGTTTAAGTTTGAATAAACATTTCTGAAATCAATACTGCTATTTCATTTGTAGTTTGAAGACATTTTTAACTTTTAATCATATATATATAAATCACATTTCTAACTCTATTTTAAACTTTAATTTGCAATCTCATACTTATGTTTTAGTTTTAGTTATTGTTTTCTTTATTTATATTGTTTTTATTATCATTCTTTCTTTCTTATGATAATTTTCAACTTTAGTTGTTTACTTCAAAAGTAATTTACACATATAAGTATAATAAAGTTGAAATCTAAAACAAACTTTTTAAGGAAAATAATAAGAGATCATATTCATTTAATCTAGAATAGCAATGAAAAGTTTAAAATTTTGAATATTTACAATAATTAGTATTATACTACACTATTTTACTTTATATAATTATTTTTTTATATATGACACAATATCACACCATATAATAATTTCATTATTTTTTATATAACTTTATAGTTATATGAAAATATATTTTATAAGCTAGAAAAATATTATAGGTTCATAAAAGGGTTTTATATCCCACAAATACTCACATTTATACTTTTAATGAATTGAATTTGTATTATACTTTTGATTAGCTGAATTTGTATTAAGTAATTGATTTGAAATTCATTGAAATTGACTGAATTTTATTAAAGTAAGTTGATTTGAAATTTATTGAAAAGAAGATATATATTAGAAATACTATTTTTATTAAAATATTTAATATGGTGTAAAATGTTAAAAATCTATGTTTATTTGTATTATTTTAAAAGTATTAAATATTAAATATTTTTTATATTCAAAGGAATGTATTAGAAAACCAATTTATTATAGTAAATTAATGCTTAAATTAAATAAATAAACTAGAATAGGTAATCGATTAGTTATATTTTATACAATTCCATGTTTGAGATTATGGTTAATCTAATTTTTTGAAATGTATTATTCATTGATATTTTTGTTTAATGAACATTTTTTTAATTATAAATTAATTTTAGATTTCAAATTTGCTCTCACAAGTTCGTAAATTCAAATTATAAGTTATATAGAATTCATTTTATAAATTACAAAAAAAAAAAGAATGGAAATCCTTAAAAAAAAACAAACTTCTAAAAAAACTATTACATGAAAACTTCTTAAAGATAAATATAATCAAAGGGAACCATTACATGGAAAACTAATTTTACAAATTCTATTTGAATTGAAAGAAATATTGGAAAGGTCATTGAAATTCCCATTGCACATAAAGATTGCAATTCTATGTGTTTGTTATGGGAAAAACTAATTTCACAAATTCTATTTGAATTTGAACAAAGATTGGAAAAGCACATGGAAATTTCCATTACATAAAGATTTGCATTTTGTGTGTTTCTCCATGGTTATGTTTGAAGATTTTGTTGGGCAAAACTGATTATGTACTCTTAAATATCATATTGATTGGAAGAGGACATCGAAATTTCCATTGTACATAAAGATTTGCATTATATGTGTTTCTCCATGGTCATGTTTGAAGATTTTGTTTGGCAAAACTGATTATGTACTCTTGAATATGATACTTAGACTTTTTTTCCAACAAAAAAAAGAGCACTTTCAAACAACCTTTTTCAATTGTGATTTTCAATCAGAATTCAATTTACATTTTAAAACTTTTTTAATAAATCTATAAAAATTAAGTTAAAATATTTATTAATTTTTGAAAAACTAATCTTTAATTGAGAAAAACAAAACAAATATCCTATGCACATAAGGTATTTATTTTCCTAGGGCCTAGAGTATCCCTAAAATCGTTTTTGCTTGGCTAAGAGCTTGTTTTCTTTAGATGTAAGGAAACATGGGAACCACTCAAGACTCAAGAGGCCTCTAGTTGGAGTGAAAGCTTGCCCTCTTATGGACCACCAACAGAGAATTCCAAGTGACATGGTTTCCTTGAATAACAATGATGAGTCAACTTACATTTGCGAATAGCAACAAGTAATGACTGTCCTACTACTAGCTTAACCACTAAAATATGATAAATTTTCCCACTATATAAAAAATGAATAAATAAAAACACTTATTTTGCAATAAATTTTTAAATTCAAAACTCTAAACTTCCTTACTATTGTATTTCAAATCAATAAAAAATTAATCGCCAAAAATTCATCGCGATATTGCATTTCAAATCAATCATTAAATTTTGGTTGCCAAAATTTATAGCCAATTGATAGTTATGTAAAATAAATGCAATTCAAAAACACACAATTGAGGGTTGCATTTCACAATGGGAAGAGTTTATGCAGTCTTATGTAAGTTTGATTTAAGGAGTTAAAGCTGGAATCTTGTGTGGACTTTTGTAAAAGTATGGTTATAATAAATGTAATTCATAAACACACGATTGAGCGTTGCATTTCACAATGGGAAGGGTTTATGCAATTTTATGTAAGTTTGATTTAAGGAGTTAAACTTAGAATACTGTGTGGATTTTTGTAAAAGTATTGTTTTATTAATGTGAGTTTTTTTGTGTTTGTTTAGTAAGTTTGATAGAAGAATTGTGATGCCATGAAAAAAAATAAAGGCTCAATGCTTGCTTTATTAAGGTGTTGATGTTTTTTTTACACTTAAAGTATATGAATTTAAAAAGGATGAAGAAAAGGTTGTATCGTCAAGTTGAAGTTGAAGTTGAAGATAGGAAAGAGAGGAGAATTCAAGTTTGTACTTCAAATCTAAAGAGTTGTTAAAGTTAAATCTGGAGTTATTAACAATTTGTTTTTATTTAAAAAAGAACCAAAAAAAAATTTGAAAGTCAAGAATCACAAAAGTAAAAAGTCAAGAAGTAGACACATGGAAAGCCAAAGATCACTTACCACTTTTATAATATAAGTTTTTACAGTTTTACAAAGGGTCTATCTTTTTGCATTTTAAGCTATCTTTGTATGTGAAATAGAAGATATTGTTAAGTTATGCACTATACCAAGATAATGATGGTAGTTGTAAGTTTTCTTTACTTTTTTTCATTTCTTTGGTGCTTGTGAAGATAGACATTGTTTCTTGTTGATGCTTTTGGCCTAAATGATAGTTAGTTGATTCTTACTTTTTTTCATTTCTTTGGTGCTTGTGAAGATAGACATTGTTTCTTGTTAATGCTTTTGGCCTAAATGATAGTTAGTTGATTCTTAATGTTCATTCTTGTTTGTTGTACATTATGATAGCTTGTTGAGAGTGACTATTGGAAAACATAGGTATCTTCAAGTACTTATAGTAAGCTTGGGACTAATGTGCACAAGTAGAGATAAGATATATTATCTGTTTTTGCATGTGTTTCCTTATTTCAAGCTTAAAATTTATGACATGAAGCATGTCCTTTTATGGGTAATTGAAGCTTATGTTCATGTGTGCATACACAAAGTTAGTTGGCTAATGGGATGTTGTGATGGCTGTGAGCTATCTTCACCATTCACCAGTTCCTTGGTTAGCTAGTTGGATTAGGTATTGATGATAAAGGTAAGCTACTTTCTATTTTGTACCTACTCTAAGTTTCACGTCAAAATTGTTTCTTTTCAGTGAATACTTGGAGCTTGGATGGATAAACAACGAGATAGGTTACATATAAATATATTAAATTGTAGATTACATGTTGCACATTACATTTTCATCTTAGTTACATTGCACATAAACCCATTTAAAAACTATGGGTGAACTGAGCCTTAACTAACCAATGCACACTTAAATAAAGAACCAAGGGTTCACCATTCCAATGGGAAAATGTTAGATTGGGCCCTTTCACTAAGTGCATCTATGTTGTTTGTTATTACCTTAAATTGTTCACTTGTGACATTTTGAACAATTCTACCTAAATATAACACTTTCGTATGCATAACCCTCATCTCTATTCCATTCCACTCCACCATCATATGACCTCAAACTTACTTATCACACAAATCAACTCCAAAAATTGTCCAAAATTAACCAACACATATTGACCCATTAAGTGCAAACAACACAGATACAACCCCAAAATAATGCTGTCCCAAAAACAAGCTACTATTTTTTAAATAATTTTCAATACTAACCATGCCCCCTAACTATCCTAATAAAATGACAGGTATGTGACCTCATCAAATTACCATTATTATTATTATTACCATTTATCCAATCATCTTTAACCACGCTTAATATATATATAGAGATAGATAAACAATTGTACACCATATTATTATAAATAAAGAAATTAAAGTCAATCATCCATTTAAATCTATCTAAATAATTTTATGTTGCCGCAAGATTCCACTTTCAGTCTCGAACTTTTTTCTGAAAGTGGAAAACATTAAGAAAAACCCTTTTACCTAATCAAAATGTTGTTTACTTTATTATTCATTAAATTAATGAAAAGTTCAAATATTAATATTATGTATTCTGTATTCATGTTAATTAATGTTTATTTTATGCACTTTGATTTCATATGTCAGATGAATTGGGGGTTTAAATGAATACCGGTAAAATTTTTAATACTAATATCTTTGTAATTAGAGTATCTATCAGGGGAATTGAAATCAAGCTTATCATATTTACTAAAAACTTGTATTTTGTTTTAATCTCAGAGGCAACTGGAAAAACTATCAGATTTCTTACCGGCTGGGTTTCTCCAAGTCAATGCTTCAGGGCCTGACTGGTTGCCTTATTAACCAGAGAAAACGAAGGATGGTCATCTTCGTCCTTTACCATGCTGTACGTCTCATCCATGACCCATTGCTACAAAAGGGAAAATAAACTCAGCAGACTAAGAAATCTGCGCACCAAAAATCCCATATAAAACATACAAATTTCTAATTTCCAGAAAAAATGTAACAGAGAAATACCTGGAACTCGTCACTGGGATTCATATAGGCCAAAACCACAGACCCATCACGGATCGCGAGCCAAAAGTCGGGATTAGTCTGGGTAAAAACCCTCACGACCCGCCCCCGGGGCAGAACGAACTCGCCTCTAGGTCGCGGGCACGAATCCCCCTGAGGCCCGTAGCCAGGGCACGTGAACGAATCCTCGGAAGGCCCACTGCTAAGTCCCTGGAACAAACCCGAGGGAGTCTCACCTTCTGGTTTCTAAAATGGACCAGGAAAATCCTGGGATGACATCTCCGAATCCCTAATGAATACGATGTTCTTCTCCATGTGAAAACTCTTGATGGGCATGATGAACTGTGATTAGGGCTGCGGCTGCGGCGGTGGGGGGTACTAACCTCGTTCTGGAAATTGGGTTCCCGGGAAAGAATGGTATCCTGTGGCGCTAAGAGGGCGGAGAAAGTCTGAGCTCGGCTGGAAACCGTGGTGATGCGGATCTTGAAGTCGGTGGTGGAGTTGGCGCTGTGTGGGAATTCCATTAGGTTCCTTACTGGTGCTGCGATTCGATGGTTTGAACAGCGAAAGGGCGGGATTGCAGAAAGTCTAAATAATTTGAATGAATGCATGTAGGAGAAGCAATTTGCATCATGCAGGCTGCAAGTTTTCTCCCTAGTATATTGGTGCAGGTTGCTCTCAATTCTCAGCAAGGTTTGTGTCTTGGACACGCAAGGTAGCAGAATCCTGAATCCTAACTGGGTTCTACTTGGTGGGAATTTGGTGAGCTGGTCCTATGTTTATTACTGTAGCGAAATATCTGAGTTTTCTTCAACAGAAGAAAAAACTGAGTAAAAGTCTATTCTTTCAATAGCGTGAGAGTAACTTGCTTGGCAGGCACTTTCTTATAAGTCACTCTAAAGGAGGACTATGTGAGGGTTATAATTGCTTTTCACTATACAAAATTTAATTTTCAAAATAAAATATACAATTAAATTTATTTTTTGAAATTTTTATTGCGCAATAAGTTTATATTTTTAGGAGTTGGTGTTAGGGCGATTTTTGGGAAGCGTTTCCATTGAGTTTTTTTGTCTAATTTTTCTACAATCCAGCAGTAATTTACTAAAATCACAAGTTTGATGGGTAATAACTGCACAATTGAAGTGCCCCGGGGTTTTCAGGGCACTGAATCCATAAATGCACTCAAAAAACCATTTTAAATAACACAAATCAACATTTCACCTCAAATACACTCAAAAAACCATTTTAAATAACACAAATCAACATTTCACCTCAAATTTTTCCATCTGATTCCGGCATTGGAAAGTCCAAAAAATCGCACTAAAGACAACTCCATATTCTTATTGTAACTTTTTAAAATATTTATATAACTATAAATCCATGTGATGTACACTATGGATGCCAAAGTCGAAGGTCGCATGCACTTTGTCTTGACTTGCTACGACAAAACCTTGAATAGTCACAGATTTGATCCGCAGACCTCGAGTAATGGCAAAAGGAAAAAATAGTTTAAATTGAACATTTAATAAGGGTTTTTGCCATAAATTTAAATGTATGTAGAGCTTCACAAGATTTTTGGCATAAATTGATTGAAGCTCCTTTCATTTTTAGGAAAGCAAATTCTTAATTTTTATTCCTTTAATTTCTTCTTCTTCATCTTTGCCACTATCACAGCCTTAAAGACTTCGCATGATCTTAAGTACCCTGTGATCTCTAGTCATGTGGTGCTAGTGTGTTTCTCACTGATTGCCTAACCACTTGAGAAATTCTTCAATTTGACTACGCCTCACAAATCAACACATGAATTATAAGCCTTAAACAAGTTATACAGCAAAATCTCAAACTTAATCTAGAACCAAGTGCATATGTCTTCATCAATAGCACCCAGATACATGTGCAGTTATAATTCATATACAACATAGAACTTCATCATAATGTGCATGCCAACATCACATAACAACATTCATCCATCACATGAAATGTACAGAAAGATACGAGGGAGTGCCTTGCGGCCTTACTCTAGAGTATAATTACATAAATTTGTAATTTTGGTGTTTATATAAGGTTCAGTTAAGGTCTCCAACCAAGTCACCTAATCGGCCACCAAATATAATATAATATAAAGTTACCATGGTTTGTGTCACCTGAAATACCATAGCACGAATCGTGCACACCAATCTGCAATTTGGGCATGTTTCAATAGCTCTTTAATCTACTCGTCCCAACCACCTGGTTAGAAGAGCGATCGTGCAACACCAAAGAAGGAAACCCCAAAACACTTGATTCTCTTTTCTTTGTTGTAGTGCAGCTCCTTGTCTTGTTGTGATAT
>APFE030874049.1:91718-114819 GCA_000404065.3 Pinus taeda
TTGAGCTAATGCATGAAGGACTTCAGTTAGAACTTCAGTGATTGAGTTCTGTGGAGTTGAATGAGGAGTTGATGGAGTTGTGTTCAGTTTGACTTAGTTGAACTAGTTGTATTTAGTCTAACTAACAAATACACTAGTGATGAGTGGTGTGAATTATTATTAATTAATTCACTAATTATTAACTCATAAATCAACTAAAGAATACATCAATTAACTCAGTGCATGGACAGTTCAGTGGAGACAAGTGTTAGAGGTGAGTGAAAGGGCAAGACAACTATCAGTTGTGACTATAGTTGTGCATGAGATTTGCACAATCAATGGATTGAGTATTGCCAATGAGGATTGTGTGGTATATGCAAAGGGAATACGAATTTGGAGCCGATTCTTCATTCTATTCTTATGCAGGATTGCGCAGTGGAGGCAGGCAAATAGCGGAGGAGATTTGAGCTGGTGATTGATTCAGATCTGAGCTAGTTTGTGTGTACAGGTGGAGATAGTACTGAGTACTTGTAAGGAGTATTGTACTATGTATTGTTACATGTTCCCAATCAATATAATATACAGATAGTTGGGGGTTTTCAGCTATATGCTTTCCCCGGTACATACTATGATGATATGTGTGATTGATGTTTCAATGTGCGCATGCGATTGTTTCTTAATTCTGCAAATTGATGATCAATAGTAGAGGAGGTTATGTATTATGCATGATTCGCAAATAGTGTATAATCAGGATAATCTCTGTGAATAAGCGTTATATTATTCAAAATTTCTATAGCTATTTTTGGCGCAAAGTCTATTTTTAGACATGGATCATGGTCTATGAGTTGCAGGATGATATTTATGGATGATTGGTCATGTTGGTAAAAATAGATGGACCTCTATTTTTAGACATATGGGTGGAGTCTATTTTTAGACTGCCAGTCTAAAAATAGAACAGTCGAATATTATTAGCTCTTAATAATATTTGGACTATAAACATTATCTTATCCCCTTGCAACACTTCAGTTTGAGCTACGGATGTGGCACATGCAACTGCTAGAAGGAAATACACTTTTCCTATGGGTTAGTTGAGCTATTGCATGATGGACTTTAGTTAGAAATCAAGTGATTGAGTTTGGTGGAGTTGATTGAGGAGTTGATGGAGTTGTGTTCGGTTTGACTTAGTTGAACTAGTTGTATTTAGTCTAACTGACGAATACACTAGTGATGAGTGGTGTGAATTAATTATTAACTCATAAATCAACTAAAGAATACATCAGTTAACTCAGTGCATGGACAATTCAGTGGAGAGAAGTGTTAGAGGTGGGTGAAAGGCTGAGACTACTATCAGTTGTGACTATAGCTGTGCATGAGATTTGCACAATCATTGATTCAGATTTCCAATGAGGATTGCGCAGTAGAAGCCAAGGGAATTCAAACTTGGATCTGATCTATTCTCAACTTGGATTGTGCAGTAGAGGCAGGAAAACAGTGGAGGAGATTTGAACCCGTGACTTGTTCAGATCTGAGCTAGTTTGTATGTAGCATGTGGAGATAGTACTGAGTACTTGTAAGGAGTATTGTACTATGTTTTTTTTTTTTTTTTTGAATTAGGCTATTTTATTATGTACAAAAGTTGAAGATACAGTTACAGTCAGGCTTTACAGCGGGAGCCTGCTGCCAGAGATACTGGCAGACGGGCTCAACCCTTTGGCCATGCTTACAAAAAAGACTTAGAAATTCCCACGCAGGGGAGGACCATGGAAGTTCCCACGCAGGGGAGAACCAGAAACCAGAACAGCGACCACCAATCCCTTGCAGGGGAGGACCCAAAACCATAACAGTAAACATCAATCCCACGCAGGGGAGCGCCATGGAGGCTAAGTTCCTCATACCCAAAAGAATTCCAAAACATTGACACAAAGACACGTCGACCCCAAAACATTGACATAAAGACACGTCGACGGCTTAACCAGCCTTGAAAGAATAACACATAAACAGACAATGACAAGTGGACGAGGAAACCTGACCAGAGAAGCCAAGAGCCAACACCCGGACATCAATTCCTGAACTGGAGCTGCGTGTTATTCTTCTGGCTCCTCCTCCACTATCAAGCAGGGCCTGTAGTAGTCCGCCTCCAGCTCCGTTGTTGCAGCTTCCTAAGCCTCTGCAAGTGGAAATTCGCTATCGTCCTTGTGAGGAGCCGGAGCCTCAACTGTCTTTCCCTTGTCTTCCTGTGTTGCGTTGGCCTCATGGATTTCTTCTTGCGGGGGAGCTGGAACAGGCGGAGAGCTGGTGCCTCCTTCCTCCTCCGGTTCGTCAATGAACAAAACAGAGATATGAGCGTTGATACGCGGCCTAGTCAAATGGCTATCGAAAGAGAAGATGGCCGAGCCAAAGAAGGGTGCACCAGAGGTGCCAGAGGAGCTGGCTTCCAGGAGTTGGGTAGGCCGAGAAGGATGAGTGATGGCCGAGCTGGGGCAGTGACAGAAGCAATGGCAGTGAGGGCAATGACAGGGAACGCGAGAATCCTCCGTAGCGGGGCGTCGTGAGGTTCCCCCTCTGCTGGAGCCCCTGCGGCTCAGCAACCGTTGGCGCTCACGAACCATGCTGGCGGGGAGATTCAGGGAGTAATTCAGCCGAACAAACAGGTTCGAGCTGTGACAAACTAGGGCAGAGCCTGCCTGAACCAAGAAATGGACTCAGATTACCCAGAGGTCGGATGGCAGGCAGGCAGGAACGCAGAATTCAGAATGCATGAGGCAAGGAGCGCAGATAGGGCCACTGTATATAGAGCTTCCAGCTCTACCTCGGTGGTCGTCCGCCATAAAAGCTGCAGTCAGATCCATCACAGAGCCGAGAGGGAAAGCACAACCAAGAGAGGCTGAGGCATTAATGCCTTCGTCCTGCCAACCTGTGGCTATTAAAGCCACCGTCCCGGGATAACCGTCTCCTTCGCAGCCCATTTGAGCCTTGCGCGTGATGGGCACGTGGTCTTCCCGAGACCTCTATCCCATTGGCCTGAAAACGTTAACTATCACCCGCATCCGGGAATTGTACTATGTATTGTTACATGTTCTCTATCATTATAATATACAGATAGTTGGGGGTTTTCAGCTGTATGCTTTCCCCAGTACATACTGTGTTGATATGTGTGGTTGATGTTTTAATGTGTGCATGCGATTGTTTTTTTTAATTCCGCAAATTGATGATCAATGGTACAGGAAGTTATGTACTATGCATGCATTCCGCAAATAGTGTATAATTAGGATAATCTCTGTGAATAAGTGTTATATTATTCAAATTTCTATAGAGAGGTACACTAGCTACATGGCTATGATGAGTGGATGTGTAGAGATTAAGCCATCCTCTTTTGAGGAAGCAATGCAACAACTAGTTTGGGTTGATGCCATGGTTGAGGATTATGACTCCATTGTTAGGAACAGTGTTTGGGATGTGGTCCCAAGACCGGCAGACAAGTCAACAGTGAGTTCCAAATGGATTTACAAGGGAAAGCAAGCAACAAATTGTTGAACATGTTGTCATTGATGTCAAAGCGGGAATAGTTGTAAGATGATTAAGCAGGTGTGCAGCAGGTCATTGATGTCAAAGCAAGAGAAGGTGCAATATTAGATAGATGAGAGGTTGCAAGAACGAAACCCTAGCCCTAGGATTTGAGTTCCTTGGATGTTGGAGACACCTTGTCTTTGTTGAAGTTTCTGGAGAAACAAATGAATGTGCTTGCCTCAAAGACCCCCACCATCAAATTCTTCTCGTCAAGATGTTTTTGTTGGTATGTTGAGCATTTAGTGGGCCTTCACAGTTTAAGAGAAACACCCAGTCAAAATTGAAGGTCCAATTTAGGGTCTAAAACCCCAAGGGCATTTGAGGTGGCAAGGCAATAATGAATGATGTGAAAAAAAATAAAATTAATTATTGAAGTTTAGGGTTCATATCACAAGAATTTTTCTTCATTAAATAAAAATTATTATATGGTCCAAAAAGTTGAGAAAATGTTAAAAAAATGATTGGTCGGCCTAAAAGGAAGTATGGCACATTAAGGGAAAAAGGAAAGTCTTGACCATAGAGCCATGAATAATTAAATTAAATGATGGTCCAAATTAAGTGGAAGGTTATTTTAAATTCTATGAAAGGGAGGAAATAATAATAAAAAAAGGGAAAATTGGTACCCTCATTGTTTTGGCACCAACTAAAAAATAATTTGATTCCAAATTAGTTAAAAGTTATTTTTCTCTCCTCTGTATATGTTGGCCTCAAATAATTGTGTAGGAATATATACAAAGGGAATTTGTCTAAATCAAAAATGTATCAATGAAGACTTGCATTCCTGAAGGAAACTCTCAGACCAGCGGCCATAATTAATCATTTTTGGGTTTGGTTGTTAACTCGCTCTTTTCAACATTTTTTATGATTTGATTTGTGACAACCAAATGGTTTTGGATGGTGAATTTTGTAAAGGGTTCTAGGTGTTTGTTTATCTCATGGGCTCCCTCAAATAAATTCCGTGCAACCAAAATATCCTAAAAAAAATTTAACGCATATTATCTAAAGCGAAGAGGTGGATTTTGTTTCAAGCTCCGCTCAACGCTAATCTATTATTGCCGCCAAAAGGAATGCATGAAGACATTTGCATTTTGGATTTCTGGGCTATCCTTTTATTTTGGTTAGGGTTTCATTGGATGTCATGACAGGTCCTTAATAAATTTTGGTGAAACAATTCGCGATGGTCTACAATCTTTTTTTTTATAAGCCCTAATCACTACATGTTGGTTCAGGTGTTTTTGCATAAGGTTTCAAATTCTTTTCTTAAGGTGAGATTTGGCCGAGCAAGTCTGCGTAAGCACACTGGCTACTTATCAGGCACAATAAGATATGTTAAAGTCTGAATGCTGGCATATTTACTGGCATGTTCCTGTGAGAAGGGCTAAGCAAACTTATGTTATCACATAGATTTTCTATGGACAGGAGAACAACAACTGTGTATAGATCTCGTCCCTCAAGGAATGTATTGCAGGGCTATATTTTTGTTGAGACATCAATTTTTAAGCAAGAACACATCTCGACCTTCATTACAAGACTACGTTAGACATCAGATTAGTTCGAGACTTTGGTTGTCATTTCAAGACACATACCTGTAGCAACAAACAATTGACTGAGGTCTCAGTCAAGCATTTTAAACAGTGCCATCGAACTTTCTCGGCCTCTTAAATCATTCTACTAAGCACAAATATTAGGCTTGTATTTACTTCAAACATCAACGTCATGGCTTGGCTTGAAAGAACTTGACCTAAGAACAAGAAGTGTGGAAATCCGTGACTTCATAAGTGAAAAATTGTTATATTGGTGACATGTTCTTGGTTGATAATTGTTATTCGTATTGTCACACAGTAATTTGTCACTATCTCCCTGTCAGTCTTCCTTCTGTGTCATGGGACCAAATTAATCATGCTCATGCTCTCTAATGTTGCCAAATGACCCACTTTGCCAAAGTTCTTCTATCATCGCGACTGTTGTAAAAATAAACGCGCTGATGAGCGCTCCAAAATGGACCTAATACACTGCCAGCGCAGAAGCACACGTGATTCCCACGCTGGTCAAATTTCATGTGATAGCGTGTCCGTTACTTATATCGGATCGCACTGATATGACTTTCTGTGTTATTCAGCAGCGATGTCAGCGCCCGAGTGCAGTTATGTACCCGCGATGATTCAGTTTGGGCGAGTTTGTTCTAACAGCCGGCCTTCCAGATGACTCCAGACCTGGTTGTTGGCCTTGTAAATGTCGCCCTCCCTTCTCTGGCATGTCTATTTCGTCATTTGAGCCACCTTCCTTGGAGATAAGCTCATCCTCCCACCATTCATGGAGACTCCTTCTCCTATTTAAGCCTCCACCATTGCCATGAGCTGCTAGTTTGGAATTGATTGTGTTTAGAACATTGCTGATAGTGTGTGAGCTTGATAGGTAGCTGGTGTGACTAGTGTGGGATTGCTAGAGTGCTTAAGGAGGGTTGTGAAGTGTTTCCATCTTGTGTAAACTTGTGTGAGAGAGAGAGTCTTGTCTTGGGATATCTACCTTCAAGCGTGAATGCTTGAGGGACTTGCTGGCTGGACCCAACTAAAGGAGGATCTGACATCAGAACTTGGTTGTATTCTCTTTTGTTTTATCAATAATAATAGACGACTATCATTATGGTTCCACTCATGTGTCTTTATTATGATGTTTGAGTTGTATCTTTTTTGACTGATACATAATTGCAATTCCCAGATTTTATGCTTGTATTTGTCTTGTTCTTTGTATGTGCAGGTGTCCGTTCACGGAGATCGTGAGGATTGCAACCGGCTGAAGTGAAAGAACGGAAGCAACTACCCTTCTACGAATATAAGCGTTGGATTCCAGGTCGGCTCTCATCTTGGCCTTTATTTTGCAATTAGAAACCTGCGTGTTAGCGTTGTTTGATTGTTGCTAGACCTCAATTAGGCTAGTGGGATCGCCTTTGTCCACAGAGGGGATTTACCTACACAACACATATATAGATGGTAATTCTTGGTGAGACAATAGCGATATGTGATAGTTACTGTCTTGGCAAGTGATCCAACACATATTCAGTGACAGTATAATTCCAACAGTATTATGACAATGCAATGAAACTTTGAATGAACAATGAATTTTGGTGGTTTTGTAAGCCTGAAGATTGTTAGTGGTAGTTGCAGAAGGTAGTATAATAGTGAGAGCAGAGGCAGCTAGTGATACTGGTGCAACATGTGACAGTGGTATGATAACTCAGTTTTGAATAAAATTCTTACATGACAAGATAGTGAGACAATTGCATCATTCATTTTGATACGAGGTGTTGAAGGTATATATGAAGTTGGCAGAGAAGTGATAGTGACCATGACATTCATTGTACTCCTAACAACAATATAACTATGATGACATGATTGGAAAAGAGCCATAACAATTGGGCTTATTGAGAGGGCTATGCTTGTTGAATGTACACGACTGCTAGTGAGATGTCAGTGAGGGTTTATATGTTTTCTTGATATTGATTATTGTTGAGAAAGTTGCTTTGTTGGACTATAAGCATTAACATGACCTTAACCATGAATTTCATGGCTACAATAGTAACCACTAATGGTCAACATTGGATATCAACATCTAGAACTTGATGCATGTGAGATTTTGTGGACACCACCATGACTTCTATATATATTTATACATATATGTATGAGAGACCATGAAAAAGACAGTGACATTCATGACAGTATTCCAGCTTGAGAAAGTTATGGCAACTGCAGCATTGTGAGCCAACGACAATAGCAATGAACAATAGTTGTAGTGGACAACAAAGAAAGCACTAAACACCAGTGGAGGTAGTGGAAGCAACAACAATATGCATTAGTATGGCAAGGGTAGGGATAAAAGTGAAGAAGCAAGTAGTGAATCGTAGTAGTTGTGTAGCAAACAACAATGTGATAATAGGAGCAATAGTAGAAGACAACAACATTAAATTTACTGAAGCAGTGAAGGCAGTGAAATAAGTTACAACATTTGTGATGGTAACAATGGACAGAAGCAGTGGACAATGATAATATAGCAGCAACAGATGGACTAGTAGTAGATCAGTGATAGAAAGTAGTCAGAGTAGTGCAACAGTAGTAGTTGACTATCTTATTGTATTTGGGTAATTTTCCCTAGTACAGGAACCCAACCTTCAGGGATCTTTGCTTGTTTCCAGATTGTTGGAAAACTCTTGGGAGTGTTTCACTTCCTTCCAGGTCTTCCTGGTAAAGTATTGTATGTACATTGTACACTACATAATACATTGCTTGTTAAAGCCAAATCCCTTGTGTATTTCTCTTCATGTGATATGTTTATGGTTTTATAATGATGCTCTGAATTGCCTTTAAAATTGTGAAAATTAATAGGAAATACTGATTCACCCCCCCCACCCCCCCAGTATTTCCAACAATTGGTATTAGAGCAAGTCCTTCAGTTGGAAGCATAACAACTTGAAGGCAGATCCATAGCATACATTATTTTTGGCAAAATGGTTGATGATTCTGAAGAAGATGTCAAAACAATCAAGGAGAAGGTTTTAATTCTAACATGTGACTGGGAGAGGTCCATATATATGTATGATATACTTCACAATGAACATGAAAAACTGAAGGATGAAAAGAAGAAGATTGATGATAGTGAACATTTTACCTATGCTGACAATAATCGAATTAGAGCTCAAACCAATGAGATGCAATCGTCCAGAAAGGATAAGGAACTTGATGAATCCAAGAAGGAAGTTGAGGATCTCAGAGGAAAACTACTAGAGGTAAACGATAGGGAAAGAACCTTGACAAACCAGCTCAAGGAAAAAGAAAAAGGAAAGTCAAACAAATGGAACAAGCAGAATAAAGAAAAGTAGACATCCTCTTTGAAGAGGGAACTTGAAGAAGCCAAAAGGGTCGAGAATGTCTTAAAAGGTCAGATACAGTAGAAGGAAGAAGACTGCATAAACCATGAGCAGGAAATCGTCTCCTTGAGAGCTGAAGTAAACAAACTGAAACAGAAACTCAAAAGTTCACAGGTGTTGGAAAACATTATCAATTTCCAGAGATCTCCATTCATCAAGACAGGTCTTGGATATATTGGTGAGACCTCACATTCTAATGATGAAGAGAAACCACAAGTCAAAGAAAATGAAGAACAACCATAAGAAAAGAACCCTCATATGAATGATGGATAACAACCACATGATCAAAAGCCTCATCCAAATAATGAAGAACAACCACAAGAAGAGAAGAAGTCTTTTGAAAGGAAGTCCTATCCCAAAAATGAAGAACAACCACTTGTCAAGAAGTGTTATCCCAAAAAATAAGAATAACCACTTGTCAAGAAGTCCCATCCCAAGAATGAAGAGAAGCCCAAAGTAAAGGTCCTATACAAATCAATCAACAAAGAGAGTTGGAAGACCAATGCTTCAAATCAGGATGATGCATTCATGACACCAACTCAAGATAGAACATTTAGGTGTGGAGAGCAATAAAAGCATTTTCTGGGGTGAGACAACTTCAACATATCTTCACCCCATACACCCAGGTATGTAGAGACATTCAATGGTTACTGTTACATATGCTATAACTATGGACATAGAGCTCGAGATTTCAGGGGACATAGCGGGAGCGTTGACAAAGGGTTTTATCAAAGACCTTGAAGCAGATTTTCTGGAAGACGAGACAAAATTCTAGACACCTATAACAACAGGAACTACAATTTTTTACTCCATTATTGAGATCAAATGTAGAGTGTTATTTGTGCCATAATCTTGGCCATTTTTCACGAGATTGAAAAATTGGATTGAAGTAGACCCTGTCGATGCAGGAAGGAAGAAATGTTGAATGTTATCTATGTCACAACGTTGGCCATTTTACACGAGACTATAGAAGCAGTTTGATGTCGACCCCGCAGAATCATGAAGGTAGGTCATTCACTGGACAGGAAGACAACACCACTAGGGTATGGCAAAGAAATCATGTATTCCCATGATCTCTTACATTATTGATATATACACAAATATAAGGGGAGTTTGTAGAAGCACATTGTTCAGAGGGGACATCAGCACAGGATCTAATGCAGCAGGAAAGCATGTTTACAAGGGTAGTTTATGAAGAGGTATGTAGCATAAGTCTACAATTGACAGAAAATTAACATGGATAGAATAGCAAGACAAATATGTCAAACTCATAACAGGTGCAAGGGAGAAGAACAATTAAAAGATTACAGGTCCATAGGATCAAGCATATTATCAAGGGAAGCTTGCAGAGATGATGCAAAGAGCATGTTATTAGGAGGACCCATATCATTTGATGTGTCAATCACCCTTTTCCATTGATGTCAAATGGGGAGAGAAACTTGGAGGAGTCCAGGGAGAGAGAGAGATGCAGGATGCAACATACCTTGTATGCTTGGTGTGTTGATATCAATGACAAAGGGGGAGATTGTTGAACAGGTTGTCATTGATGTAAAAGCCAGAATAGTTGTAATATTATTAAGTAGGTGTGAAACATGTCATTGATGTCAAAGCAAGAGCAGGTGCATATATCAATTAGATGAGAGGTTGCAAGAATGAAACCCTAGCCCTAGGATTTGAGTTCCTTGGATGTTGGAGACACCTTGTCTTTGTTGAAGTTTTTGGAGAAAAAAATCAACGTGCTTTCCTCGAAGACCCTCACCATCAAATTCTTCTCGTCAAGCTATTTTCAGTGGAATGCTGAGCATTTCAGTGGCCCTCATGGTTTAAGAGAAACACCCAGTCAAAATTGAAGGTCCAATTTAGGGTATAAAACCACAAGGGTGGTTGAGGTGGCAAGGAAATAATGAATGATGTGAAAAAAATAAAAAAATTATTGAAGTTTAGGGTACATATCACAATAAGGTCTCTTCATTAAATAAAAATTATTATATGGTCCAAAAAGTTGAGAAAATGTTAAAAAAAATGATTGGTTAGCCTAAAAGGAAGTATGGCACATTAAGGGAAAAAGGAAAGTCTTGACCATAGAGCCATGAATAACTAAATTAAATCATGGTCCAAATTAAGTGGAAGGTTATTTGAAATTTTATGAAGGGGAGGAAATGATAATAAAAAAGGGAAATTTGGTACCCTTATTGTTTTGGCACCAACTAAAAATTAATTTGATTCCAAATTATTTAAAAGTTATTTTTCTCTCCTCCCTATATGTTGGCCTCAAATAATTGAGGAGGAATCTATATAAAGGGAATTTATCTAAATAAAAATGTATCAATGAAGAATTGCATTCCTGAAGGAAAATCTCAGACCAACGACATTAATTAATTATTTTTCGGTTTGGTTGTTAACTCGCTCTTTTCAACATTTTTTATGATTTGCTCTGCGACAAACAAAGGGTTTTGGATAGTGAATTTTGTAAAGGGTTCTTGACATTTGTTTATCTTGTGGGGTCCCTCAAATAAATTCTGTGCAACCAACATATCCTAAAAAAAAATGAACGCATATTATCTAAAGCGAAGAGGTGGATTTTGTTTCAAGCTACGCTCAACACTAATCTATTCTTGCCGCCAAAAGGAATGCATGAAGACATCTACGGTTTTGGATTTCTTGGCTATCCTTTTCTTTTGGTTAGGGTTTCATTGGATATCATGACAGGTCTTCATTAAATTTTGGTGAAACAATTCGTGATGGTCTAGAGTCATTTTTTTAATAAGCCCTAATCACTGCATTTTGGTTCAGGGGTTTTTGCATAAGGTTTCAAATTCTTTTCTTAAGGTGAGATTTGGACGAGCAAGTCTACGTAAGCGCACTGGCTACTTCTAAGGCACAATAAGATATGTTAAAGTCTGAATGTTGGCATATTTACTCGCATTTTTCCCTGTGAGAAGGGTTAAGCAAACTTCCGTGATCACATAGATTTTTTATGGACAGGAGAACAACAATTGTGTACAGATCTCAGCCCTCATTGGGGCATGTATTATAGGGCTATATTTGTGTTGAGACATCAATTTTGAAGCAAGCACACATCTCGAAATTCATTACAAGACTATGTTAGACCTCAGATCAATTCAGGACTTTGGTTATCATTTCAAGACTCAGACCTGTAGCAACAAACAATTGAATGAGGTCTTGGTCAAGCATTTTAGACATTGCCATCGAACTTTCTCGACCTTCCTAGAAAAGTCTCCTGAGCGCAAATATTAGGCCTATCTTTATTTCAAACATCAGCATGGTGGCTTGGCTTGAAAGAACTTGACCTAAGAAAAAGAAGTGTGGAAATCCGTGACTTCATAAGTGCAGAATTGTTATATTGGTGACATGTTCTTAGTTGAGAATTGTTATTCATATATTGATAGTAATTCTTAGTGAGACATTAGCGACATGTGATAGTTACTGTCTTGGAAATTGATCCAACACATGTGTAGTGACAGTAGAATTCCAACAATATTATGACAATGCAGTGAAATTTTGAATGAATAGTGAATTATGGTGGTTTTGTAAGCCTGAAGATTGTTAGTGGCAGTTGTAGAAGGTTGTACAACACTGAGAGTAGAGGTAGATAGTGATACTAGTGTAGCATGTGACAATGGTATGATAACTTTGTTTTGAATAAAATTCTTATATGACAAGATAGTGAGATAGTTGCATCATTCCTTTTGATACGAGGTGCTGAAGGTATGTATGAAGCTGGCAGAGAAGTGATAGTGACCATGACATACATTGTACTCTTAAGAACAATATAACTGTGATGACATGATTTCAAAAGAGCCATAGCAGTTGGGTTTATTGAGAGGGCTATGCTTGTTGAATGTACATGACTTGCAGTGAGATGTCAGTGAAGGTTTATATGTTTTCTTGACAGTGACTATTGTTGAGAAAATTTCTTTGTTGGACTGTAAGCATTAACATGACCTTAACCATGAATTTGATGGCTACAATAGTAACCAATGATGGTCAACATTGGATAGCAACAGCTAGAACTTGATGCATGTGAGACTTTATGTACACCACTATGACTTCTATATATATTTATACATATATGTATGAGAGACCATGAAAAATACAATGACAATATTCCAACTTGAGAAAGCTCTGGCAACTGCAGCATTGTGAATCAATGAAAATAGCAATGAACAACAGTTGTAGTGGACAATAGAGAAATCACTAAACACTAGTGGAAGTAGTGGCAAAAACGATAGTATGCATTGGTATGGCAAGGGTAGGGATAAAAGTGAAGAAGAAAGTAGTGAATAGTAGTAGTTGTGCAACAGACAACATTGTGATAGTAGGAGTAGTAGTAGAAGACAACAATGTTAAAGTTACTGAAGTAGTGAAGGTAGTGCAAGCAGTTACAACGTTTGTGATGGTAACAATGAACAATGATAATATAGCAGCAACAAATGGACTAGTAGTAGATCAGTCATAGAAAGTAGCCAGAGCAATGCATCAATAGCAATTGTTGACTATCTTATTATATTTGGTTAATTTTCCCTAGTACGGGAACCCAACCTTCAAAGAGCTTTGCTTCCTTCTAGATTGTTGGAAAACTCTTGGGAGTGTTTCACTTCCTTCCAACTCTTCCTGGTAAAGTATTGTATGTACATTGTAGACTACATAATACATCGCTTGTTAAAGCCAAATCCCTTGTGTACTGATCTTCATGTGATGTGTTTTATGGTTTTATAATGATGCTCTAAATTGTCTTTAAAATTGAGAAAATTAATAAGAAATATTGATTCACGCCCCTCTCAGTATTTCCAACAGAAATGGTAGTGTGGAGAAACACAAGGCTGGTTTTGTGGCCAAAGTGTTTTCTCAGGTGGAAGGGATTGATCAAAATGATACTTTTGTTCCTATTGCAAGGTACTCATCAATCAGGTCCATTCTACCATTTTTAGTGCAAATGGGATGGGAGATACATTAGATGGATGTAAAGAAAATTCGTCAATGGCATGATTGAGGAAGAGGTGTATTGAGCATCCTGAAGGATTTGAGACCTTCAACAGAGAGTCGCATGTGTTCTGACTCAAGCGAGAGTTGTATGGATTGAAATAAGCACCTCATGCTTGGTACACCAGTTCGATAACTATTTCACCAGGTTGGGCTTCACCGAAAGTGAAGTAGATGTGAACCTTTACCATATTGTGGTTGAAGGTAAATTCTTGATTATTGTTTTATATGTCGACGATTTGATTCTGACATGTGATGATAAGTTGATCAAGTCTTGCAAAGAGGAGCTTGCAAGAGAGTTCGAAATGAAGGACTTGGGGCTCATGCACTACTTTTTGGGGATGGAAGTATGGCAAGGTGACGAGGAACTATTTGTCTCTCAGGGAAAGTATGCCAACGAGATACTCAAGAAGTTCCACATGGAGAGCAGTAAACCCATGGAGACTCCTCTCGCTAGTAATTGGAGGAAGGAGGATGGTACTTCTAGTGAAGTAGTGGAGGCTACTATTTACATGCATCTTGTGGGTTCAACGATGTATTTGGTGAACACACGACTAGACATGTATTATGAAGTTAACCAACTTAGTCAAAAAATGGTTAAGCCAACCAAGCTGTATTGGAAGGCAACCAAACATGTGTTGAGGTACCTGATAGGCACTACTCAGTATGGTGTTTGGTATAGATCTGACAAAGGTAGTGAAGCTTCAAGGCTTCACTGATGCATATTAGGTAGGGAGTCCATCTAACAAGAATAACACATTAGGCGGGATCTTCAGTATTGGGTTAGTAGTTGTTTCTTGGTACAACAGGAAACAAAGATCAGTTGCACTCATTTCAACAGAAGCAGAGTACATGGCTGCTAGTCAAGCAACTTGTGAGGCTATCTAGATGAGGAAGATTATGGTTGGTTTGTTTGGTCAACAGATGGATCCAACAGTAATTTACTGTGACAATCATAGTTGTATCAAACTTTTTGAGAATCCATTTTTTCATGATCGGTCCAAGCATATTGATATTCGGTATCATCATCTTCGAGATTGTGTTGTTGGAGTACATTCCCACAGAGGAACAAGATGTAGATATTTTGACAAAGGCCTTGTCAAGATGCAAATTCAAGTTTCACAGAGGTAGGACAAGGGTAGAAAATAATCCGTTTCTTGTTGAGAGGGAGTGTTAAAAATAGCAACAAGAAATCTGAATTTAATTTTCCCTTGAATTAAATTAGGAATTAAATCGAAATTCTATTCTCATAGCAACTTGAAGCAATTAACTAAGTTAATTTAACTTATTTGTCTTAGTAAATTAGAGTTGGAAATCTATCTAGAGTCATGTAGAGTGATTCCTAAATTTTAGGGGTCCAGGTTGAGTTCTTTTGAGTTGTAATTAATTAACTCAGTCTAACTGAGTTAAAGTCGGTTAAACTAGTTCAAACAGTTGGAGGAACTAGTAGGAGGTCTAGTAGTGGGGACAAGTACTAGTGCAAATTCACTGCTCCACCAGTTAACTAAAGGTTCACTCATAAATAACTGATGCATGTCAGTTATGAGGAAGACCTAGTTGAGATTAGAGTTCAAGGGAAATGTACTATCAATTGTATAATTTTCTGAGTTGTACAAATGGTGCATGCAATCAGTTTATGGGCTATGGATGGATTACGCAGTTATGGAGAGAGAATTTCCCAATTAAATATGGTCTAATTCCCTCATAAATTGCACAAGGAAGTAGGGGCTTGGCAGACAACAAAATTGGCTAAGTGTTGGCTTGAGCCAGTTTGTAAAGCAGAGAGATAGATTGCACTTGTGCAGGAATTTTTCGAGTTGAACAAGCATTTTATTTTGTTCTCATATATTTTGGTTAATGCAATATAGATAGTCGGGGTTTTGAGTAGTTTAATTCCCTAGAAAAATATTGTGTTATGTGCAATTGAAATTCTTCCTTTTTCTGCTTAGTGCTTTCATTGATCAACTTTTGTTTCTTTGATTAGTAGAGTAGATTCTTGTCTTATGTTTAGCATATCACATAAGTGTTGAATCTACAAGTAAAAATATACACCCATCTTGAGCTCATAGAATTCCTTGGCCTTTCCATCATAATATCTCTTATACAGGTACTTCTTCCTGAAGAGTTTTTCAAATTCTTCCCAAGTTATCTCCTCTTCATTGATACCTATGACATGCTTAACATCTCCCCACCAGATATTTGGTTTTCCCTTTGAGATTGAAAGTGGCTATCTTGGCTTTCAGATTCTCAGAGTAATCATGAAGTATGAAGAATTTCTTCATCCCAAGTGTTGGACAGGTAAATCCCCTCTGCGGACAGAGGCGATCCCACTAGCCCAAATGGGGTCTAGCAACAATCACACAACGCTAACACGCAGGTTCCTAATTGAAAATCAAAGATCGATGATGATGGCCTACCTGGATTCCAATGCTAATACTTGTAGAAGAATCGTCACTCCCGTTCTTTTGCTTCGGCTGGTCACAATCCCCATGATCCTCTTGAACGGACACCTGCACATGCAAAGAACGACACAAATACAAGCATAAAATCCAATAGATGCAACTATATATCAGTCAGAAAAGATATAACTCAACATTATAAAGACAATAAGAGTGGAACCATAATGATAGTCGTCTATTAATGAATAAAAAGCAGAGAAAGATACAACCAAGGTTCTGACGTTGAACCTATTCTCTGGCTGGGCGAGCAGCTATGTATGCCTTGCAATAGACCTTCTCTCTCTCAGGATTCCGGCAGCATAACCTCCCTATGCTTCAAAATTCTTACTATCACTCTAGCATTACTCCAGCACTCACAAAACTCTTAGAACTAGCTTGTCTAATACATGAGGACAGACTTTTATAGATGGAGAAGGGAGGAAGATTCAATGCACCAGGACGCCCATTGTGGATTGGCATTATCTCTAAAAAGCTACTGAGGATAGGTGTCAAGGATAGATGATGATTCTCGACCTCTATCCGATGGATTTTTCCCTCAAAGGACTTCATGATCTGAAAGGAAAAAACATATGGGTGCGCGTTGGCCAAAAACCATTACCAAATTTAGTTGGCGCGAGTGTTGCTCTAGGACAGAGCGCCAATGGGCGCGCCCCCTTTTAAGGATCTCAGTGATTGGCGCGGATAAGACACTGTGTACCTGCACCAATGGAAAAAGGGCACTTTTCAGGGATAATTTGCAGAAGGTGTCTTCAGGGAACATGAAGTACATACTGAGGGGAACATAATGCAAGTGTTTTTAGGCTATGTCACTGCTCACAGGTCCCGGAATGTATCCTCCAATGTACGAAAACAGGGGTAACGGGGATGGTGACCAATGGTGACAAATTACTGTGTAATAATCATGTTTTGATGAAGAAGCTCCATCCCTAGTGCTCTGTCTGATCTCCTCCTGCATCAAATCTGACCATAGTCGTTCCCAATCTGGCAGTTTGTCCCTTCCAATCACTGAGTCCTGGTAGCTATGCCAGCTCTTAGGAAGGCCAAGGAGTGCTAGACTCACCATATCCTCATCAGCTGTAGTGGCTCCTACGCTTGCAATCTCATCTCTGCAGGTGGTGAGCTTGTTCAACAATGTAGAAATAGAGTCACCCTTCTCACACTTGATCTTTCGAAGCTTGTCCTTCAGTGCCAACTTCCTTTGATCATTGTTATTCTAATATAAATCTTTCAATGTTTTCTACATTGCAAACAGAGACTCCTTCCCATGGAGGCTTGAGACTATGTGATCTCGAACACCCTCCAAGAGAATTCTCCTAGCTCTAGCCACACACTTACCCCATTCCACCAGCTCAGTCTTGTTAGTAGGCTTAGGGACTTCTTGAACAATGAAATACTTAAGACCATTATCTTCCAAAACTGCCTCCATGCGATCCTTCCAAGCTACATAGTTTGAGCTGCCATTAAGGGCATACTCAAGCCTCAAACCATTGAACACCATCGATGACATAGATGTGATAAGAACTTGAGATCTATATCAAAAATAAGAAACTTCGAATTCCTCCTGCTAGTATATTGTTCTTGCTTGATCCCCTGTGCTCTGATACCATGTAGAAATTTCACCTGTAGAACAAACCGATATATGCAATGTCCTAAAGCATAATACTTGTTCTACTTCTACAAAACGCTAAGCGGAAGCATAATCGAAATCATGAGCAACATCAAGTAGAAACATGCATAACTAATCAAGAGAATTAATCACACATAACACAAGATATATCCGGGGGAAAGCACCAACATAAAACCCCAACCATGTATTATCAATCAAGTGGAAATCCTCTTCACAATATAAGAAGAATTAGCTCTCAAGCTATTTAGTTCTCAATGAACTATGAAGATATGAAGATATGTCTCATGAACCACCCAAGACCTGTTTATATAGGCTTTCCCTATGGTCCTTACGTAGTTTTCTTAGGAAATAATAGCAAAAGCATATTCTATTAATTCCAACATACCAAAAACAACCAATGGTCCAACTATGTATACCTTGAGAACATTAGTTCCTCAACCATGCAAAAACTACTTACTAGAAATAGTTAAGCATCTGATAGTACATTGTCCCACATCTGATCTCAACTGGGTCTCTGATAGAACTGACATGCAACAGTTATCCATGAGTGAATCCTCAGTTATCTAAAATAATAGTTGTCACATGCATGCAAGCATTAACAAACTATATTTTATTATTTTAACAACTTGTTAAAAATAATCTAACTAGACTTGACTAAGTAAAACTAAGTCAACTGATTCTCTCATTATAGAACTCATACTTATTCCCTCTATCAGTGGAGGAAATTAAGGATAAATTCCTCAATCAGTGGGACAACTGATGTGTGTGCTCACAAAGACTTCAATTCGAATTTCTTAACTAATTAACTCAACTGAATTGATTAATTAATATTTCCAACTGCTATTAAGACCAAAACTAATTTTACTTCCTATAGATAGGCTAGGGACTGCTATAAATAGGAAGGGACCTAGAAATGCTAATTTTAGAACTTTCTATTTTTAGCAGTTTCACTTCTCACCCAATGTGGCCAATGACCTCATTGGCCAAACTACTATTTTTAGACATGCTATTTTTAGTAGGTGTATTTTTAGCACATTCTAAATTTAGTATTTCTTGTTGCACATTTTTCAACAATTTCGGGTCTACCAAGTGCTGGGAGGGATAAATAGATTTCATCCCCCTAAGAGTGGTAGATGTGGAGTTAAGATGGATATAGATTGGTTTTTACGATAATGAAGATATTAAATAGACTTAGGAAATTATATTGTAAAAAAAATCTTAAGGTGAATGGTTAAAGCTACATTTAGTCACTTCACAAAATTTAGTAAAAAATATCGATATCTCCATTAATATTGGTTTTTCTGATTTAACAAAAAAAATTCAAAACAACGAAATCTTAACTCTTTCCGCATCACCCTCGCAGAAGAGAGATAGTCACTGCCCAGATTTCCCACCTTTTTTCAAACATTCTCAATATGATATCTTCATGAAAAAGTTAAGGTACTGATCTTGGATTAGTTGTTTGAAAAATATGTTGGTTTGTACAACCTTTCATCTTCTTGCTATTCTTAGTTTGTCGTAATGATCTGTAGGGGTTGGGTCACTTCACCATATTGTCATAAAAGGTGGATATTGTGCACCAAAAAGGGAATTAATCAGAAATTAATCCACATGTTACAATGCTATTAAAAATGGTATGAAGGCAGTGAATTATGCTAATAAGAAATTTAGATTGGGAGAGACGTAATTAAATTTTATTATTTAATTGAAGATTTCCAGTTAAAATAATAATAAATCTACATTTATATATTTATATAGTGATTGGAAGGCTTCTGACAACTGTCACTTCTTTCCATTAGATCCTCTTCAAGCCTTTGGGATACCTACTACTTTATTATATTATATAGTTGGGGCTTGCTACTTGTTGGCGTGTTGGGGTAAACAAACTTGATGTGTTTTTTTTTTTTTTTATCTCGTAGTTGGAGTCTATGGAATAAGAAAGAAATTTGATAGGTTGGCAAAAGTGGTAGCTTGACAAAAGTGGTAGAGAAAACATTAATCTCTCCTACCATGACAAACATGGCCACTAAAACTTGCAACATTGCTTGTAGGAAGTGAAAATTATCTTTCTTTTTTCCAAACATGTATGTTAGTATATTACAATTTAATGAATATGTTTTATTATTATCATATATGGTTTCATACTTTAACAAAACATTCGTCAAGACTTCACAATGTTTTATTATTTAGTGAAATATTTTCCAAGATCTTACAAGATTTTATAATTCAGTGAAAGATTTGACATGACTTTACAAGATAATATAATCTGGTGAGAGATTCTCCCAAAAAATATATAAATACATATTATATTAGTGATAAAATCATCTCCCATTTTTCCTATGTATCATGGGGATTTGCCCATTTATTATACATATAAATTTAGGATGGTTCTTAAAATTTTCCCTCAGAGACTATATATAAAATCATTATAAATTTGAATAATTTTACAAATATATCAATTAACATTTTATAGTTTGCATATTAGGGATTAGTGAGATTCACCAATGTTTTTAAACTTCAAGAAAAAATTCCATCTTTAAAATTTTCCTTGTTGTTTAGAATCATTTTTTTTGTGATCAATAGAAGAGTCATAACTCGTGCGTTTTGTGAGTGAATTTGTGTTTTGTCTCCTCTGTCAGAAAGAGTAAAAGAGAACGAATTAACAATAGTCTGTGTGAAAACAGAGAAATTTATATTTTCTCATTATTACTCTGTTTTATAAACACAATTAAACTTATTTTCGTGACGTTAGAGGACTAACGCTGGAGTTTGTCGTCATGCAATGCGTTAGTCGCATGCCCTCATCACAAGAGGAACATTAGCGTGTTAAAAGTCTTAAAAGTCAACCATTGAAAGATCACGTGGTTTATGTGTTGAGAGGTCTTTGAAAACATTCGAAGGTCTTTGTTACATGTTAGGAGGAGTCACATATGTTTTGTTAAGTGGAGTATATTCATGAGGATATAAAGTGATTTTATATAGAATGTTATAAAAATATTTTTCAATAGTATTGTTTTAATATTGTTTTGAAAGAAGTATTTTAAAAGGATTTTTTTATATAGGGAAATTTTTATAAAGTTGTTTTTATAAAATTAATTAAAAAAAAGGTTTGTTAAAAGGGTTTTTGAAGAGAATATTTTTGGATAAAAATGGCTTTCTCAAATTTCCAACCTCAGTTTCCATTATTTACATAGAAATATTATGATGTGTGAGCCATTAATATGGCAACCACGTTGTAGGCTCATGATGTTTGGGATTATGTCCAACTTGAGTTTACAGAACTTAAGGATGAAGTAGCAGAACAAACTCTTAATAATGGAAAGAGGGAATAATGGAAGAAAGACAAGAAGAAGAATGCACATGCGTAGCAGCTTATCCAGCAAGGAGTGGACCAAGCAGTGTTCCAAAAGATTATGATCACGTCTTCAACAAAGGAAGCATGGGATACTTTGGCGAAAAACTATAAAGGTATGGCTAAAATCAATATTGTTAAGCTGCAGAATATTAGGAGAGATTTTGAAAGTCTGCAGATGAAGGAGATAGAGGACATCGATTCTTTCATGAATTGGGTCATAATTGTCGTAAATCAATTAAAGATTTATGGTGAAGAAATTAAAGATCAAACAGTTGTTGAGAAGGTCCTCAGATCTTTGTCTACCAAATTTAATGTTGTGGTAGCAGCCATAGAAGAAGCCAAGGATTTGGCATCATTAACAGTTGATGAGTTGATGGGATCATTTTTGTCACATGAGGTAAGGATAGACAGAAATAAAGATTTCACTTTAGAAACCGCTTTCAAAAGCTAGGTTTTTGTTTCAAGAGATAGAGGTTAAGATAGAAGTAGGCCGAGAGGCAGAGGACGAGGCAGAAGATATGGTGGTCAAAGAGATAGCTGAGAAGAGCATGAACATGAAAGTGGAAGCAACTACAAAAGCTTCGACAATAATCAAAGATTTGACAAATCAAAGGTGAGATGTTATTATTGCAATAAATTTGGTCACTATGCTCGTGATTGCAGGAAGAAGACAACTGATCAAGGGAACCAGGGAGCTAATGTCATTACAGAGAGTTACTAACTCCATGTTCCTAGATTTTCATACCATGCATGAACCTTCTGCTAGTGTGTCGCTGTTAGACAGTGGTTGCAGTAATCACATGACAGGCAACAAGAATTTGGTTGCAAATTTCGATCAATCTGTGAAAATAAAGGTAAATTTGGGGACTGACAAGATTGTGAATGTAGATGGAAAATGAGTGGTCAACATTCTGACGAAGCAGGGGGAGCTGAAGACAATTTCAAAGGTATATTATGTTCCAAGTCTCAAACATAATTTGATAAATGTTGGTCAATTGACACAAAAAGGATACAGATAAATTTCAAGGTCAAGAATGTGTTATATATGACAAGGCCCCAAGTAAGCAGTTGATAGAGAAGTTGCAGATGACGAGGAACATAATCTTTCCTGTAATTATGAACTACAACGATGAGGTCAATTCTTTTACAGTTGCATGTTCTAATGATTATTGGTTATGGCACATTCGGTTTAGAAGCTTGCACATTTCTGGTTTAAGATTGTTGCAGTAGAAACATATGGTCAGAGGATTACCTCCCATCAAATAACCTTCTAGTACTTGTGAGTGTTTCATCTTCGAAAAGCAACAACGTGAAAGCTTTCCAAAGGGTGTTGCATATAAAGCAAAGCAACGTCTTGAGCTACTGCATACAAACTTGTGTGGACCAATGAGGACACAGTCGATTGGTGGAAGTTGTTACTTCCTCACTTTCATTGATGATTATAGTAAAAAGAATTGGGTTTACTTCTTGAAGCAGAAGTCTGAAACTTTTGCAAAGTTTAAGGAATTCAAAGCCTTAGTAGAGAACCAAAGTGATCGATAGATCAAGGTACTGAGGTCTAATCATGGTGGAGAATATAACTCAAAGGCATTCCATGATTACTGCAAACAACATGGAGTCAAAAGATAGTTTACAACCAAGTATACATTGCAACAGAATGGTGTAGCAGAGAGAAAGAAAAATGACAATTATGAACATGGTAAGAAGCATGTTGAAAGGCAGAAACTTGTCTAATGATTATTGGGTAGAAGCAGTTGCATGTGGTATTTATGTGATCAATAGGTCTCCTACAAAGAGTGTGATGAACAGAGTACCAAAACAAGCATGGTTAGCTATGTCTTGCAACATATCTCATCTTAGAGTATTTGGATGTGTAGCTTATGCATATGTGCCTAAAGAGCGAAGAGGCAAATTGAATGATAAAAGTGAAAAATGCATATTTACTAGTTATAGTGAGCAATCAAAAGCTTACAAATTGTATAACCCTATCACAAAGAAGACCATAATTAGCAGAGATGTTGTGTTCAAAGAACAAGAGTCATGGAATAGAACTGTAGACAAAACTAGTGAAAATTTTAAGAACCCCCCCTAAATTTATAAGTATAATAAATGGGCGAATCTCCATGGTATATAGGAAAAATGGAAGGCGATTTTATCAATAATATAATATGTATATATAACTTTTTGGC
>APFE030874050.1:0-29333 GCA_000404065.3 Pinus taeda
TCTTTATAGAATGTGTATAGTGCATTATTGTTTATATGGTCATTATGTGAACAATTACATGCAAATTTTAAACTTACGAAGCTCAACTCAATATGTATCTGAATATTAAAAAAAAAAATCAATAAGATTATGTAATAATGATGAAACCCAAAGGAAGCTCTATTGAGACTAACTAAAGCTTTAACAGTATTTTGACTAACTGAAACTTTAACAGAATTTTCTATAAAAAACTTCGTAAATCCAGATTTAAATGCCAACCTAATCATTTCTTAAGTTAAGATTTACAAAGTGTCTTTTCAGTGTTTAGTAGATCTATATATTTACAATCCATCTTAAGTTCAGATTTACCAAGTGTTTTTTCAGTCTTAAGTTAGGATTTACCAATTGTAAATCCAGACTTAGTAGATCTAGAACTCAAGATTTATTTACAATCTATCTTACCTAGATTTACAATGTCTTTTCAGTACCTAGTAGAGTCATCCAAACTTAGTTAATCCAGAGTTTACAATCTATCTTAACTCAAAATTTACCATGTGTCTTTTCAATACTTAGTACATCCAGACTAGACTTAGTAGATCCAAAGTTTGAATAATTCTAGGCTAGTTTAATCTCCCCTTTATCTCACTTTCAAATAAGCTACTCCACATAAATAACAGAGTCAATATCTTGAATAATTACATTTTTTGACATTTTTATTTTTATTATTACTCTACTTTTTCATTGAAGTTTTTTTCATTACATTACCAAACTTCGAGTATATTGAGCTGGGGCGTACGAGAAGCATTTCTAGTATATTAAAGTTATTTTTATTCATTATATTACAAAACATTTCTAGCATATTGCACCAGGGTGGGAGAGCACCTAACATTTCCAGTATATTGGGACATTTCTAGTATATTGCGCTGAGCCAAGAGAGCACCTATAAGTAAAAACAACATGGATATACCAAACATAGAGAAATAGTATATTGCTCTGGGTCGGGAGAGCGCCTATGAGCACCAACAGGTTAAAAAGATGGATCTACCAAACGTAAAGAAATAAATTTAATAATCAAGGTTCATAACAACGCACAAAAACATTAAATTACAAAACATTGTTAGTATATTTCGCTGGGGGCTCATAGGTAAAAAGATGGATCTACCAAACATAGAGAAATAAATTTAATAACCAAGGTTCATATACACAAAACATTAAATTACAAAACATTTCTAGTATATTTCGTTGGGGTGTGAGAGAACCTATGAAACATTTCTAGTATATTGCGCTAGGGTGGGAGAGCACCTATAGATAAAAACATTGATCTACTAGACTACCAAGGTTCCTAACAACACAAAAACATTAAATTACATAAAGCATTGTATAACCAGGGTTAATAATACAAAGAGGCACAAAAATTCTCTTGAAGGGTAGGGATTGCACTAAGATAAATACAAGAGACAAAAATTCTCTTCTAGGGTAGGGATTGCACTTTGTTCTGCAGCGTCATACAGAGCTCTGCAACCTCAATTGCAGTAAGCTTCATACGGAGCTTGCACTGAGCTCTGTAAATTTAATTGCTGTGAGCTTCATACAGAGAATACAACGAGCTCCGCAACTTAAATTACAGTGAGCATCATATAGAGATTCCACTGATCTCCGCAAGCCTTGCGACACGTGGTCTAGAAAATTTAGATTCCATCTCTACTTCTGTATATGTGTTACTGAATTAAATTACATCCCACCACCAACAAAAACATATACATTATCCAATTAAAATACCATCCATGACTGCAACGTTTAAATTACTGAATTAAATTACATCAGTAAGTTCATTTTAAAATAATTACATCCCATCCCTTGAGGCAGTATTTATATTTTTTAATCAAAGCGCAGTATTTATATTTTTGAATCAAATCACATCTCTAATTGAAACTTTTAACTTGTGAAGAGACAATTTAGAGATCAAATAAAGATCAAAATTCCTTCCCTGACTGCAGCATATCCAATATTGAATTGAAGTGAAACATGGAAACACTAAATAGTAAATTTTGCTACTCTAGTAGATTCTTCTAAAATATAACCTCAGTAGCATATCCAATATTGAGTTGAAGCGAAACATGGAAACACTATAGTAAATTTTGCTACTCTAGTAGATTCTTCTAAAATGTAACCTCAGCTTGCAGGGTATATCCATTATTGAATTGAAGCGAAGTATGCAAACACTGAATTTCGTGACTCTAATAGATTCTTCGTAAAATATAACCTCAGCTTATTCATATCTCCAACTACCCTACAACAATATCTTGCACGTTATATTCATTATTGAATTGAAGGTTGAAGCGAATATGCAAACACTATTTCTTTACTCTAGCATATGCATTATTGAAGCAAAATATAAAATCACTGTTTTGCTAATTGGTTAAAATCTTCATAAATACTCCACCGCTACAACATTCATTTACAGTAGTTGAAAGAAAATGAATGCAATTAATCAAAAAAATCAGTAACTTCCCTCAACAAAGCCAATGAACATCCAAACTATTGACAGGATACGATCACCAATATAAAAGTTCATTAAATCCCCCCGAGATACGAAAACCAATACAAATATTGACCATCTCTCAGTAACTCCCATCAGCAATCTCTTTAGGGCATTAGGAAAGCCAATGAATATCCAAAATATTTGACAGGATAAGCAAGCCAATGAATGCATAGACATAGTAGTTTCAGAGCCTAATTTAAATTTCACCAAAGATTATTGGCATATATAGCCTCCAGAAAAATATCACAACATTTTCAACTACATTCACTTAACACATAATAGCAGATTGATTCACATAACATATAACATAGTCCTTATATTAAATGAAATAGCATAGCACTACCGACCGGGTAGTGCTTCGACTGACCAACGAACAAAGAAAAAATAATAACCTGAAACTAAACACACAAACAACACATAGACATAGAAACATAAACAATACTTATCCACAACAAGCAGGACGACAACTGAACATCATTGACACATAAGAGCCCATCCACCTAAAAACCGCCACGGAGAGGGAGAACCAGGTGAAGGGTCGACTCCTTCTGAATATTATAATCGGCCAGAGTACGACCATCTTCTAACTGCTTACCGGCAAAGATCAACCTCTGCTGGTCAGGCAGAATTCCCTCCTTGTCCTGGATCTTAGCCCTCACATTGTCAATGGTGTCCGAGCTTTCCACTTCCAAAGTAATTGTTTTACATGTAAGGGTTTTTATAAAGATCTGCATCCCTCCTCCAAGGTCCTACCATCCTCCAGCTGCTTACCAGCGAAGATAAGCCTCTGCTGGTCTGGTGGAATGCCTTCCTTGTCCTGGATCTTGGCCTTGACGTTATCGATGGTGTCCGAGCTCTCAACTTCCAAAGTAATCGTCTTACCAGTTAGGGTTTTGACAAAGATCTGCATGCCACCCCTCAGGCGGAGGACCAAGTGCAAGGTGGATTCTTTCTGGATGGTTAATGGACGCTACAAAATGTTGTTGCCACACTGTTTCCAGTGAGGATGGAACCTGAAGACCACGAATTCACTGGAAGCCTGGTAAATTCTCCACCTTACCCTTAGGCCACAAGCTAATTGGAGAGTCTTAATACAAGCTAATTGGAAATTATCCCAGGGCTCTCATCCAAACGCCTATCCTGCACCCGGGCACATTTGCAGCCGCAATTCCATGGAGGTATGGATCCAGCTTAAGGAAAGCATGGTGAAATACTCCAGAACATGCATTCTAATCGTTCTTATTCGCGACCGTGGGGCCGGAGCCGTGGGAACCAAAAGCGACTGGAGTCTCAACATCCAGTACCAATTGAGAAGCGGACTCCAGTACCAATTGAAAAGAGGCGATGCCCTGAGAGCGAGGGCAGGCGTTGAAAAGGCACTGAGAGAACTCGTTGCCGCGGGTGCTGTGGAGGTCGGTGGGCATCATCAGCATTTGGGGAGCTTCAAGGTAAACTGTGCAAAGTGAAAGAGCTTACCCATAACAGAGAGAGTTCTTATCCGGCGGGAGCTCTCCACGCATAACTGAAATGCCCACTCCACCCGTATTTGAAGATCGTGACACGATGCATTAAACACATGGTGAAGTGGAATAGATGTATTTTCTCATTCCACCACCCTCAAGAGACCATTTCAAATTATAAAGAGACAAGTGTCAAAGACATCGAATCTTAGGAGCTCTATGCCCGCTGAATCTGGACGGCAGGTGTCAGCATCAGAATGAAAGGGACGACGAAGGTCCCTTTCAAAGGAAGGCCTATCGGCCTAATTAAGCTCCTCATAATATCTCTAATATTTAGAAAGTGTCTCTTGATACCTATATCTATTGGACTTTTTTCTTAAATTTCCAACTTGTAAGTTTTCACCCATAACATTTTCTTCAAAATCATAAAAAAAGGGTGAATTTTAAATTGAGTCGTTTCTATTATATCGATCAATCATAAGGGTTTCTATAAGTGATTAGAATTGAATCCTTAATTTTCTTCTCACTAAAATATCTTTCTAATCATTGTAAATTTTCTCTATTTAAATAATGGAGCTAATTGTCAAATATTCATTACATGTTATAAATTCTCCAATGTTGTCATAACTTTGAATATATAAATTCAAATGCAAGAATTATGCACAACAACAATTCTAATAATTCAAAACAACAACAAAAATCATCATGATAATAATTCCAATATATCTTACATACTCTATATGTGATACTCAAATGAAATAAAAGAATGATTACATTCCCATTGCCATTTTTAAAAGAATAAAAAACTATTATGAAGATTTGCTACTTCTCAAGGAAACTACCCGGTCAAGGGAGTGATAACCCCATTGCCACCCTACATTCTTTTTAGTAAATTGTTTATTAAATTGGCATAGTTTTGCACTAAACCTCCCGAGTTTTCTACATGCTATTACTAATTCAAAACCATGTGGATTTAAGCCAATTTCCTTTGATTTTTTATGCCATGATAATCGTGCGTTGTCTTTTTACTAGTGGTATAAAGATCCCTTTTGACAGCTCCACATTTTCTGTGGGCTAAATCTGCATAGATGATTTCGTCCATCTTATATAGATCAAAAAGCTTAAACCAAAGTGCACATATAGGTTGAATGTCAAATTTCAATGGTTGTTACACATAAATCCCAAATATTATTCAATGGTCTTAAGCCTTACGATGCTTCTTCATGGCATGTGTTTATTACCCTATGGAGTAACTGGAACCTACTTTCCTTAGCTCCTCGACCACTTTCTTTTACACTTGGATAAGAAACCCTTATCATTTTTATCTAGGTTTTCCACATGCTTTCCATGAGATGAATGTTAATTATCAATGGTGAAATGGGTGCCACCCCTCTTAAGCCTCTTCCAAATGCCAAGAGACTTCATGGAAAAGTTATACCCCCAATCCAATACATTGCAAATGGTTCAATATGAACAAGAGACTTCAATCTCTCACTATTGGAGAAATTCCTAGTTGTATACAACCACTTAGAGAACTAAGTCACTACTTCCTCCAAACTGTGATTAATGCGCTTGACTATGAATTTGTTCTTTACAACATAATTTTAGTTATTTGGAAACAATGCTCTGTATCACATTAAGATATGAGGTCACTAAATTGCTATGGATCTTATTTTAAATTAAACTCCCTTCAGTGTCTCTATTAATTCCTTTTTAAGGTAGAGAGTTATTTACGAGTTAGCAATGTCTCATCATCATGAAATTCATGGAATTAAAACATTATAGGTAAAGTCTCTCATAAAATTCTAAAATTAAGCATACCTAATTCCCCTATGTCTATTACATAGTTCTCGAGAGAAACACTCTCAAATGAACAAACAATGATGAATATTTTCATTCCATTTAAACAAACTACACATACTTATCCATCATCACGCTTGAGCACCAATACATAGGAAATGCCCTAACATACTTGCCTTTACATAAACTACACATACTTGTCCAGCATCAAACTTGAGCACTGATTTATAGCAAATGTCCTAACATTCTTAGCGGTAAAATGAGTAACCACTAAATCTAACATCACAACTCCATCTTCAGAAACCAAATCATGATAAAGCCAAACAAAAAAATCTCTCATAAATGCCCAAAATTAATAAATGCATAGTTGTTATTACACAAATGCAAAAAAAAACACATAGAATGCCACATATCTCCAGCGAATGAAATTCCCATAGCAAAAATTTAAAAATAATAATGTAATGAAATATATATATATATATAATTTTCCACTTGTGTGCCGCTTTCAAATCTGGTTATGAGATTACTGCGGCAAAAGAATCCAGCTATAAACTTCTTGCTTATTTTGCTCTCTCAAACCTACCCATTCGTTTTCACAATCCAGGCAATCTAATTCAAAAATCTCTTCTAGAAATCATAGAGCCATAAAGCTTTATTCAGCCATCGTACAACGTAATGAAAAAAAAAGTAATATTTTAAAAATGAATTCAATAGAGAAATATATATATCAGTATAATTTATCTTTGCAATAAGCTGCACAATAACTTGTACGCATTCAAAGAAATCGTGGAGGGTAAGTCAAGAACTAACTGAGATAAGCGACCGCTTGGGAAGTGAGAATGGGTGGATATACAGAGACTTTTAAATGCTAATGATATCACTGCTTACGAACTTCCGGACACGATAATGCAATCCTTTAAAAATAAATTAACAAATACGATGAGTTGCTTCACCCACAAACTGATGGCTTTATTGTCGCTTGACCAAAAAGTAAAATACCAATATCTAAGGTCGACATTATAAAATAAATATAATTTATTTGTTAAAATTTCTAAATTTTATTTATTTAAGTTTTGATAGGTGGTGAATAAGGCTTAAGCCTTATTGGGTAATCATGATTTCTCTAACAATCTTATCGCAACATGTGCAGGGCAACATATTGATATTATGATATTGGTTTTTCAATGAGGGGTCCGAGTCACACGCTTGTTATGACCACCTGTCGCACCTAGGTCATGCCCGCCCATCGCACAATCGCTTGTCACACATGGGTCGCCCAGTCACACCCGACTTCCAATTTCGGTTAAGTGCGCTCATGTTGGGCGTTGGACTCACCCGAGGGCGTTGATGCCGAATCGAGGTCCTAAGAGAGATAGTGACAAAGCTAGAGAGAGAGAGAGAGATGGGGGAGAGAGAGGGAGAGGGAGGAAGGAAGAGAGAGAAGGAGAGAGGGAGAAAGGAACAAAGGCATAGAGAGACAGAGGTGGAGAGAGAGAGGGAGAGACAAGGGAGAGATGGAGAGAGAGTAAGAGAGAGAGGAGAGGAGGGAAGAGAGAGAAGAGGAGAGGAGAGAGATAGGGAGAGAAGGGGAAGAGAGAGAGAGAGATGGGGGGAGAGAATTGGAGAGAGAGGAAGGAACAAAGAGAGGACTCAAGAGAGAGAGGGAGAGAAGGGGAAGAGAGTGGGAGAGAAGGGGAAGAGAGTGGGAGAGGGAGAGGATGAGGGAGAGGGAGAGAGAGTGAGTGTGTATGTTTGGGGGTGAGATAAAGAGAGTGAATAAGAAAGAGACACATAGATACAAATATAGATATTTATAGTATTATATAACTAGTTTAGATCCATCTTAACCTCGAATCTATCAAGCACTTAGAGAGCAAATCTCTTGAGGTGCAAACTTTTCCTCAAATTTTGCACTCAAAAAAGAACTCTGCACCTCAAGAGATTTGATCCCTCTTACGTTTGATAAATCTAAAGTTAAAATAAATCTAAATTTATATAAAACATATTATACCAACAACTTTAAATAATTTCTTAAAAAATATATTTAAACAAATATTATATATATATATATAATTAACTAAAATTATATATAGAGATATTTGACAATTTATCTATAAGATCACTATTAAATTTACATTCTTCTTGAGTTTAATCGGATATCAGGATTGACATTGAGATCCCTATCATATAGATACGTTTTCTCATTTTAATTGGATGTCATGCTTTACATTCCAACTGTATACATATTTGTCAAATAATTATATAAATAAGATACGACGTCAAATTCGAGACCTGGTCCTCTTTCAGCCAACGATTTTCCTTTGTCATATAAGACATGCAATTTCAGACCTGCTACCTCCTTTAAACATATGTTTTATCTTCGTGATGGGATTGGAAGAATATTTCTTCCTATTTTGTGTGGCGATCAAATCCACATTTGCATTCGTCATTTCATCGCCACTTCCGATTTTGGGTGTCATCAAATCGATAAGCATCCCCGGGGCTTCACATCATGAGCCGTTGTCATATCTATCCCTATAGTCTAGTTAATTTGTAAGCAATAAAATATTATGCTCATTCAATATTAATTTATAATTATATTTTTAAATACGATTAAATTATAATGAAACTTTATAAAAGTCTGATGTCAATAGATACTGGATAGGTGAACAGATACTGGAAGCTCATCAATGGTGGGTTTCTGCTTGTTTCCTTACAGTGAAGCTTGTCTTTAGCAGGGGCCAAACAACGTTTTTTCGTGGAAGCAGGGAAGTCGGCGTTTTTTGTTTGGTGGGGATTTTTTTTGATCTTTTTCTGCATCAAACTCAAAGCAGTAGTAGGGCAACCGGCTTCGAACTTGGGCGTGTTGTTTTTGCGGATATATTTATGATTTCTGGTGGTATGTCTGCAAATACGATATTGCAAGCGACATATACAGTTGTTTAAAGAACACCTGTGTATGGCTATAACAAAGGCACATGAAACTTTGTTTTTTTAATGAAAAGAGTGTGAAGTGATAGAATCTAAGATATGGAAGATTAATGGTGGACCCAAGAAGCGGTGCTCATCGCGAGATGGCCCAGGCGCATGAGACCGTCGATATAGACCCAGCACCAGAAGACCTTCTTGCCTGTTGGGGTCTTGAAGTCTCCGAGAAAAACCTATTACATTTCTTCCCGAATAAATCTTGGTCCCCTCGGTCTCCTGACAAGGCGATGGGAGGAGGAAGGTTGAAGACTGGAGGCCAGAAACAAGCCTCTGCTGTAAAGCCTGCATCGAAAGTCCCGGCTGCCATCTTGACCAAAGACACCTCTATTAAAGAAAAGGGAAGGGAGCTGTCAGATATCGGAAAAGAGGATCTAGGGAGAATTCCACCTCTTACTCCAGGCATTGGGTTAAAAAGGCCGGCTGAGGAGGAGGAAAAATAAAACAGAGTCTCTGATGCTAACAATCCCGAGCTGAATGAGGCAGATAAGGCAGTTGACCCCGCCAGTAAGAAGTCAGAAATGGGAGAAGCCAGGAAGGTCGGTGGGGACGGAAAGAGAAAAAAGATCATCCCCATCAAACTGAAAAAGGAGCGTCCTAGCTGTGTGTTTGGAGTGGACATCCTCATTGACCAGGCTATGGAAGCCTCGGAAACTTTACTAGTCGGTAGAGTCCGAGGAAGAAAGTTCTCAGTAGGTTACATAAAAGAGTGGATTTAGATGGAATGGAGAGAAGCCCCGGGACAACCAGAACAAATCAAAAACTTGGATAGAGGTTGGTTCTGTGTTAGTTTCGAGCAAAAGGAGCACGCTGACTGGGTGATGGGGAAAAACTGGAGCTTCGGTAAAAGGCCAATCCTCTTCAAAAGATGGACGCCCCTGTTTGACGCCCAGAAAGAAAAAGAGGTGGAGTCCCCAGTTTGGGTTAAACTTCCGGGTCTTCCTATGCCTTTCTGGACCGATTCTGCCTTCACCTCTATAGGCAACACTCTGGGGAAATTTCTTGACATTGATAGATCTTACCTCCGAACGCATGAATGGGGAGTGGCCCGTATTTTAGTTAGTCTAAACCCCAGGGGGGGTTTGGCGGACGCTATGTACCTGAAGTATCGTGGTCTGGAGTTCGTTCAGGTCTTGGACTATGAAAACCTCCCCTTCAGATGCCATCGATGTCATCAATATGGTCATCTGGCTCGAGAATGTCTGCTTGGGTACCGTCGGCGCAGAGGACAAAGGAGAAGCAGAAACACCCAGAAGACAAATCAGAAGGAGATCCCTCAGGAAGCAGAGGCTCTGACAACGGTAAGCGATCCCCCGGCATCTTCTCAGGGATTGGTAACGGAGCAAAGAAAGAAAGATTCCCAGGATCATCCGGGGTCAGCAGCAAAGGAACAAAACACTTGTCAGAGGTACTCCTGGGGACCCTCTCAACTCCCTGATTTGGTAGGTGAGGATCAGGTGAGTTTGTTTCTTTCCCCTCCCTCCTCTGTATGTCTTTCATTTGCCCTATCTATGCCTCGCAGTGAGGCTGGTCCTCTAAGACAGCTTTCGAATGACTTGATGGACCCGAGGAAGGGGCAAATCTCCTCTGACAGCATTATTATGACCATCCCCTCCCCCTTGCAGCCGTCGTCTTCTCCCTTCGAGACTGTCTGCTCTGCCCCTCCTTCTGTTCAAAGTCCTGAGCCCCCTTACAACCTCAGACCTTTGGCCAATAGAAAAGGAAAAGGGCTTGCTATGAGTGGATTGGAGCTGGATATGGAGACTTCTGGCCTGATGAACAAAAGAGGAAGGAAAGCCGACCTGTCGAAGGCTCAGTTGAAGGCAGTCATAGACATTGCAGATGGGAAGTAGTTATCTATTCCAGGGGTGCTTAGAGCAAAGCGGACACCCTCCGTGAGTTTTCGATGATCATTTTATCCTACAACTGTAGGGGTCTAGCTAGCTAGCCCAAAAAGCTAGCTCTGAAGGAATTGGTCAGGTCCAATAAACCTGACATTATTTTTCTCCAAGAAACTTTGGGAAAAGGGGAAGAAGTCACAGGCTGTCTGAACAAGATTCTTCCGAACTGGAGTTTTCATGTTCTTGATGCCAATGGCCACTCAGGAGGGGTGGCCTTGGGTTTCAATTCGAAGGTTCTTAGAGAGATCTCTTCATGGGGATGGGAAAATGTTCTGGCTGTGGAACTCTTCTCAAGCGAACTATGCATTCCTTTCCTCATTATCAATGTTTATGGTCCTGTTGTGGATCGGGAGAAATTTTGGAACCCCTTTTTTGCTAAGTCGTTTATGACGCACCCTAACCTTGTAATCAGCGGAGATCTCAACTTTTCTCTGGGGACGTCAGAGTCCTGGGGGGTCAGAGCCCGTCCAGACCCTCTCACGGATTTCTTCATATCTAAGCTGGCCTCCTCTCCCTTGGTGGATGTCTCTCCGCTTAAGATGCGTCCGTCATGGAGGAACCGAAGAATAGGCGACGACTAGGTCGGGAAGAAGATCGACAGATTCCTAATTTGTGATTCGTTATCTGAAAATCTTCAGGCTTTCAGACACTGGGTTGGAGAAGGAGGTCTCTCGGATCATTTTCCTGTTTTCCTCGAGGTGAAGGGTGCCTTCCCAAAACCGGGCACTCCGTTCAAATTCAATGCTTCCTGGCTTCTGGACGCATCCTATATCAACCTCTTCCACAGCACTTGGATTAATGATAACCTCAGCGAAGATGAAAGTCGTGGCAAGGCGTTCATGGAAAATCTCACAAGGATGAAGGCTGCCTCCAAGAATTGGGCTCACTAGAAGAAACTAAATGAAGAAAAATCTCTGGAAAATGTCAAGGCGGAAATAGCCCTTCTGGAAGATTTAGGAGGTATTGGCTACAGAACTGATGAGTCTCGGGCTAGACTCAAAGATCTGGAGTTGGAAAGGAAGCGGATTCTTCAGAACAGGGAAGAAAGCTGGCGTTTAAAAAGTAGAGCGATTTGGTTGCAGGCGGGGGATGACAACACAAAGTTTTTCCAAAACTACGCTAAAGGCAGGAAAAATTCCAACACTATTTGGGAAATGGAAAAAGCCAATGGGGATAAGGCTCGCTCTTTTGAAGAGCTAGCTTCTTTAGGGAACTCCTATTTTAAGAATCTCTTTAAACAACCAGAGGAAGCAACTATCGCTGAAGTCATTCGAGTTGCTTAGTTCTTCCCTAGGTTCATAGAGGAGGAAGGAAATGATTCCCTCATGGCCCCTGTTTCTAAGGAAGAGGTTGAGGACATTCTCAAATCCATGCAAAAGGACAAAAGCCCAGGCCCGGATGGCTGGACTGTCGAATTCTTCCATCACTTTTTTGAGTACATTGGTGATGAGCTTGTGGCAGTGGTAGAAGAGTCTAGGCGCAGGGGATCTATTTTCCAACCCTTCAACTCCACCTTTCTCGCTCTTATCCCTAAATCTGACCTCCCAGGCTCTTTTGCAGATTTCAGACCTATATCCTTGTGCACCTGTGTTTACAAAATCATAGCGAAGGTCATTGCTTCCAGATTAAAACCCTTCCTCTCTCGAAACATATCCCCTGAGCAATTTGGCTTCCTCGACGGCAGACAAATCCATGAAGCGGTTGGAGTTGCTCAAGAAACACTACATAGTCTCAAAATCAAGAAAAGGAAAGGAGTTGTTGTGAAAATTGATTTGTCAAAGGCTTTTGACAGAATCAGCTGGCTGTTCCTCAGGCTACTGCTAACTCACCTGGGATTCAGGTATGACTTTGTGAAATGGATTATGAGTTGTGTTTCTTCCTCCTCCATAGCGGTCTTGATTAATGGAGCGGCTTCCAGCTTCTTCAACCCTGAACGCGGATTGCGTCAAGGCTGTCCGCTCTCTCCTCTTTTGTTTTTATTAGCTACAGAGGGCATCAACCTTATGATCCATGATGCTAAAAGACAAGGAACCCTCAAAGGCATTGAAGCAGCTGAAAATCTCTGGGTTACCCACCTTTTATTCGTGGACGACATAATTCTGTTTAGTAATGGCAGTCTGGAGGATTGCATTACGATCAAAAGGATCATGGACCTTTTCCTGAAGGCGACTGGACTCTGTATAAATGAGAGGAAATCCTCCCTAACGAGTTCAGGTTTGTCCGACGATATGGTGCACAGCGTGAAGATGGTATTAAATTTCGAGGTCAAAAAGCTGGAGGATACTTTTAAATACTTGGGTTTTCTCCTCAAACCGGACAACTACAGAATCAAAGATTGGACCTGGATTCTTGCCAAAATCGAATCCAAGCTGAAACACTGGAGTTTCAGATGGCTTTCCAGGGTGAGAAGGCTTGTGTTAATAAAATCTGTGCTTATGGCTGTGCGTGTCTTCTGGGCTAGCTTGACTTGGGTCCCTAAAGGAGTCCTTTCCCAAATCGATAAAGTTTGCAGCAGATTCCTGTGGGCAGGTTCCAAGTCAGAAAAGGTTACTCCCTGGATCGCCTGGGATAAAGTGGCATGCCCCAAAGAGTGGGGAGGCTGGGGGATCAAAAACCTTCAATGCTTCTCACAATCGCTAGCAGCGAAGCTTGCTTGGAGGTTAATCTCTTTTGACAATTTGTGGACTACTGTCACTAAGAGAAAATACATTGACCCTCTTTCAACGACAGATTGGATCAGACTACCATCAAAGACCTGCAAACACTCATCGGTGGTCTGGAAAGCTGTGGCTTCCTCTGTCAACATCATTGAAAAGGGTTTGGCTTGGAGCGTGGGAGATGGCACTCAAATAAGGCTGGGCAGAGATCCTTGGATCGGTTGTTCAGAGCGTTTCTCCCTTTCTCAGGGGTTGGCAGCGGTGTTAAAAGAGAAAGGTCTCCTCACTTTAAACCAGGTAGCTGACCCCCGGACTACTTCCATATGGAACCAAGGGTGGATGCAAGGAATTGATCTTCAACTGGATGAGGAATGGCTGGAGGAATGGGATTCGTACAGGAATGACCTCCTTAATTCTTCTGTCAGACTCTCCGACACCCCAGATGTCCTTCGATGGATTTTTGCTCAGAATGGAATCTACTCTCCAAAGATGGGCTACAAATGGATGACATCCCAGAAAGGGTGGGAAAATCCGTCTTGGTGGGCCAAACCACTATGGAAGTTAAAAGGTCCAGCGAAAACCAAACTTTTTTTCTGGTGTGCTCTCCTCCAAAAAGTCCCTACTTGGGAGTTTCTTGAAAGACGGGGTAGGATAGGCCCGGGCTGGTGTCCCCTATGCAAGAGCAGTGCCGAATCCGTTCAACACCTGTTCCTCTTCTGCGCCTTCAACACTAGTCTTTGGGCTGAAACGTTAAGGTTAATCAAAATCCCTTATAGGTGGGAAGGGCAAGGGATTTCAGAAGCATGGGAAAAGTGGTGGAATGAAGCTGCAAATGACAGAGAGAGATCCATCCCGCTCCTCATCACCTGGGGGATGTGGCTGGCTAGGAATCAAGTCATCTTCAAGGACTTTGTCTTCCCGATCGCAAGATTGGCAGCCGAAGGTGCTGCAATTTTCGATAGTATCCCCGCTCCGTCTACTTCTCCTTCTCCCAGACTGGTTCGACAAGAAATAATAAGACCTTCCATTCTGTGGGCTTACTTCGATGGAGCCTCAGATATAAACGGCCATTGTGGGGCTGGTTTCATAATTCATTTTTCAAAGGAAAAGTCTGTCAAGGCTTCAGTTGGCCTAGGACAAGGCTCCAATAATTTCGCTGAAATGAAAGCCCTCCACCTTCTCCTCGGCTGGCTTGTCCTGCGGAACGTTCCTGAGGTTCAGATCTTCAGAGACTCTATGAACACTGTGTGTTGGTTCAATGGGACGCAGCATTGCAACAATTTCGCCCTGCTTCCCTTGCTCAGAGAAGTTTCTCGCCTAAAAAATCACTTCACGGAGCTCTCTCTCAGTCACATTTACAAGGAAAGAAATTCTGATGCTGACCGTCTCTCCAAAGAAGGTGTTAATCAAGTGATGGGGTTTTGGATTGTTCTAGAAGTTGAAAATGGGGTTTCTCGTCCTCTTGAGTAGCCCATTTTCGCTTAGTTCTTTTTCTCTGTTTTTCTCCTTCCTGTGTTCTGTACATTCATGTCTCGTTTCTCCAGTTTTTTCTTTGCTGTTTTTTTTGCTCTTTAATAGGCCTCGCGGGCTGCTTTCCTTGTAAAAGGATGCTCGCTTCTCTTTCCCCTATTCTCCAGAATCCTGGTCGTTTTCACGCAGGATTTCTGCCTAGACGCTGGGTGCTCTTTCCCTGTGCGAAATCGGTGCTTTGTTTTCTGCATGGGACTCACTCTTCGGGCCTCAGCGAGGCGTGTTTTTTATCAGGCTTTACACCTCTTTCCTATGGCTCTTTCGGCGCATGACTTCTCCTTTCAAACTGTATTTCTCTTGGTTTCTCTGCGTTGGTTCATCGCCTCCCGGGTGCGCTTGACGGTGCTGATCTTTCTATTTTTCAGCAGTGACTCTGTTCTTTCCCCTGCCTCATGGCAAAGAATGAGTCCTTTAGCAATGCAATGCATTCGCTGTGTAACTACCTATTATTCCTCAAATTAATAGATGGTTCGCTTTTTTTCGGTGGAAAAAAAAGATACTGGATAATTTATAACGATTAGATAATTATTATTAATAACTTTAAAGATAATGTAAATATTTGATTAATATTAGTTACAATATGGGTTGGATTATTATAAATTGGTTTTAAATATCAAAAGAGTTGGTGATGAGATTCTCTTTCATAGTGTTTGTATTTTTTTTATACTACAAATTTATAAGTAACACCTTCAGAAATTTAAACACTAACAAAATTATTAAAAAAACATACAATTTATAAAAAACATGTTAGCCACGGATAAAATTATTAAAAAAATACAATTTATAAAAAACGCGTTAGCCAGTTTCTTTGAAAAAAAAATAAAAGAGGTATTAGGACAGGCTTACCATTTGTTCATTTTGGAGAATAAACCATTTAAGACTATGAGGGATAAAAAAATGCAATTTAGAAAAGAAGCGTTCACTTAATTCGAGAATAAAATTCATAGCGCTGTTGTGTCGTCAAATCTTATGTATGTCCATGTATATATCCGCATGCAGCTTTGTATTAAAAGCGAAGAGTGTATCCGACATCTTGAGGGCTGTCAGGTCAATGGGGGGGCTCGTGCCATGGCCATAGCGTAGTTTCATGGCTGTTGCAGCTAACTTGTGCGTGTGAAGCAACCCATCCTTCCACCAAATCCGCAAGGAGTACTACAAGCCAAGTCCTGATTCCCACCATCGGCACTTGGTGAAGCGTGACTTGCGGCACAAAGCTCTGTGTATACTTATATATATAAATAAGTGCACTAGAGATACTAGAGGTAGGTATACATGCAAGAGAAGCGCATTACATTTGAAAAAACAGATTTCATAACAATGGAGGGTTGTGGAGAAGATGGGCAAGTAAAGCTCTTAGGTGTGGCTTACAGTCCCTTCGTGGCGCGGGTTCGCATTGCACTCGATCTTAAAGGGATCCATTATGAGTTCATGGAAGAGGACATTCAAAATAAAAGCGAGCTGCTACTGCAATCAAACCCTGTTCACAAGAAGATTCCGGTGCTCATCCACAACGGAAAGCCTGTTTGTGAATCGATGATTATTGTGCAATACATTGAGGAGAAATGGGAAAAAAAGGCACCCAATGTTATGCCCAAATTTCCATATGACCGATCCATTGCCCGCTTCTGGGCTGCCTTCATAGACGATAAGGTAATTCACCCATTTGTTCGTTATCTCCTATTTGGGATTTTGTGAGTTGCAATTAGTTTTTCGCATTTCTGCCTCTAACATTAATTATTGGCGGCTGCAGTTCATTCCAAGTATTCGGGGAGTTTTCAAGGGCGAGGGTGAAGAGAAATAGAAAGCGGTGGAGGAATCGGTGGCAAACCTCCTTCTGTTGGAGGAAGTGTTGTCCGGGAAAGAGTATTTTGGAGGAGACGAGATAGGGTTGGTTGACATTGCATTGGGCGGGCTATTGGTAACGGTCCAAACCATCGAGAGGGTTACCGATAGTGTTTTAATAGACACACAAAAGTTGCCGCTATTAAGTACATGGGCCCACAAATTTTGTAAAGCGGAGGGAGTGAAAGAAGTTTTGCCCGATTCGGCCAAGTTATTTGAAATTGTCTCGGAGATGAAAGCGAAATTGACATCGCCACCCGCTGGCAATTGGAAAGGAGGCGGATAAAATAATATTTAGATAATAGTTGTTGTGTTAAATTTGTTAGAAATTGTAATTATTCAGGCATGTGGGAGTTCGCTAAAATTAGAGAGATAACTCAGTGTTGAGTTAAAGATAAAGACTTAAGTGCAGTGAGTTAAGTGTGTGTAGGTTAAGTTATTTTGGGCGAATAGTTAGTCCAAAAAAGTTTAAATACTTTTATCGGGTTAATTTTATCAATCATGTTTTCTATGATCAATAAAAAAGCAATTAGTATTTTATGTGTGAATTTGTGTTTTGTTTTCTCTCCCTTCACAACTAAGTGGTAGGAAAGCTTTTGGTTAAAGTAGAGGAGCTTTTGGTTAAAGTGGATTGGTATTTAAAAAAAAAGTTTACATCTTTGGAGCTTTATTTGTTTTATTAAAAATGATTCTTGAAATTTAAAGTACATATTTGGGAGTTTTATTTGTTTTATTAAAAAAAAAATAAAAATGATTCTTGAAATTTAAAGTACATATTTGGGAGCTTTATTTGTTTTATTAAAATCAAATTAAAAATGATTCTTGAAATTTAAAGCCGAAGACCCTCCGTGGGCAAGTTTAAAAGGTTTTTTTATAAGGATGGATAAGAATCCTGGTGGAGAGCGCATGGTATTAAAAGAGTTTTCTTTTAAAAAGTCTTTTTTAAGAAACAAGATGTATGGTATTAGAAAAAATGAAAAAAGAGCTGGGATTTGTAATCTATTTATTTGCATTTTATTTTGTAGTATGACAATGTTTTGGGTAAAGATTGTGCTTTATTGGGACGCATATTGAAAATCATTTTGATCTTTTTTGGTAATATGGAAGACAACCTCATGCAATCAAGAAGAATCTATAAAATAGAGGAAAGACTACAGTCATGGGTCGCAAAGCGCAACTGAAGCATATTAAGAAAAGAAATAAAAAAGACGAGGCAAACATCATTTCCATGGTTAGAGAGGTTCACGCTGTAGCCGAGGAATTGAGAAGTCTAGCAGAAGACAAAGAAGAAATCAACGGTGATTTTTGTAGCTTTGATCTGCTACCACCTCCTATGTTTACATGTAAATATTTTGATCATTAGGTTATCAAGCTGTTTACTTTTCGTAGAGCTAAAGAGTTAATTAAGTATGAGTCTAATAACTCATATGATGAAGTATGTGATGCTTTATCATTGAATTTTATAAAACACACATTGGATGACAAGTGTTTGTGCAAGGTAGCAAAGGCTACAACTTCAAAGGAAGCATGGAAGTTCGTGGAAGAAGAATTTGGCGCAAGGGGGAGTGACATGCAACATCAGGTTATGTCACAAGCAAAGAAGTCAGGCACAGATATGAGAGTATATGAGCAAAATCTGAGAGGAAAATAGAGATTGGAGAACCCCACTCAAAAGTGGATGATGGTTGTCAAGACCATAAAATTAAAACCCATTATGCAAGCATGCATATGGATGAAGAAGTGCAACAAAGATTGTAGAGAGAGAAGTTGAAGCCTTTGTGTGTGAAACAGAGAAAGAACAAATAAATGTTCAAGGACTCCACTGTAATGTTGATGACATAGATGATGGTGAATCCCACTGTGCTGAGACACATGTCGATGATGACTGCAAAGTTATATGTGAATCGTTGAGTCCAATCGCAGCTTATGGATTTGGTGACGTTGAAATTGTTAAGAAATTGACAATGATCACGTGCATGCTGGGATATCCCACCATAATGTGGATGAACATTATGTTGATGATATGTGTGGTTTCTTTTTTGAAACAGTGATTGTTTGTGGAAATATGGTAAGCGCAGTGTTTGATGAAACATTGGAGGTTGAAGCTACCACTGTAGCAGCAAGATATGAAGCAGTTGGAACTCCTCAATAAATAGTATGTCATTTAGTAACAGTCGATGATCAAGAAAAGGATAAAGTGATTGAAGAATTTTTTATGAGAATATCTAATAACAACGTGACAGTGGAAGACAACCTCCATGGAATTGAAAAGAAGGCAGATGTAGAGCAAGAAGCTCTCACTAAAGAGCATAAGAAAGATGTTTTTAACATTGTTTTTCTATATGGAGGTGTTCAGAATAACATGGGAAAAGAAGTTGAAAGCAAGGTTGTTAATAAGTTTGATGCAAATTTGAAGCTCATTGAAGAATGGATTCAAAAACCAATTGAACAAATTGATTCGAGTCTTAAAGCAGCAGTTGGAATAAAAGAATTGAATGAAAAGGTGAATAATGATCTTGAGTGTGCAAATTACAAGAAAAAAACAACAGTACTTCATAATGAAAGTGAAAAAAATGATATGGATGTTTCTGAAGACAAAGATGAATGCATTGAAACCATTTTTCAACAATGGAGTCAAGAAGAGATAAGATTGTTCTATCAAGAAATATGGTAGAAAGGAAGTCATGAATATGAAGTGCAAGAAGCAGAGCAAGGAAGACAGCTTGAAGATGCAATGTTGTGGCAGGAATCCATGGTTGAAAAAATATTTGAAGAGGAAGGTGTACTAGACAAGATCAGATTGTGTTTCAGCGCAAATTCAAGAAAAGTCAAAGAAAAATTGCAACAACAACAAGTAAAAAAGTATGGAGCCTACAACAAGAATATGCAACAGAGAATGAAGCAACTTCGAGGATTTAAAATTTGGAAGAAGAGAAAAAGAAAATGAAAAATTATGAAAGTCTTAAGTCATTGTAAGCCTAGCCGAGGCATAGACTAGCGGGCATGTTTCAGTGATAATTGAGTCAATTGATATTGTAAGCCTAGCAGACATAGTTGAGTCATGTTGTGTCATATGGTTGTAAATAAGGGGGGCTGTTAGAAATTGTAATTGTAATCGCTAGCTTAGAGCCCAAGTTGCATTAATACTTCCTAGCAAGGCCTTTCAGGCAGGAGCATACTAAGTGGGAAGCATTGGAATTTCAATCAAGACCAACCCGTCAGGATGAACCCACTGAGGAAGGCCTTCCACGACCAACTCTTCCAAGGGTTGACCTTTTATTCTGGGATGGGCCAGGAGGTGCAATATGGGTATAAATCGTAGGCAATCCAATTGTTGGTTTTGTTGGTACCCTCTCTAGTGCCATTTAGATCTGTCCTATATATCGGTGTTCATTTTTTTGACAATTTTACACCAAAATTGTCTTTTTCTTACCACTAGGAGTGCAAGTTTTACAATACACAGATTTTAAAATGAATTAATTGAAATCTATTGTGGGAGTGGTTCTCACTAGGAAGGGGAGATATCCTGAGTGGTCTCAGAAGATCAATCACACTCTCATTTTCAATGAGCTGTGGAAATGAGTTTGTGTAGGAGAAGGACATAGTGAACCTGCAAAGCCTACCTCAGGGGGCCAGACACTCTCAAGGAGAAAATTATGACCTTCATTGCATATGTTGCAATAGAGATGGATCACATGATGCATACACATGCAAGTTTCCTTGGGACATAATTGAGCAGGAAAGAAATCAGCCCAAATGTAAAACCAATGACAAAGAGAAAGGTAAAGCACCTGAATCCGCTCACTATTTTGTGCACATTGTAATATTGGAGTAAATGAAGACTTGTTTAATGATTCAGTTGCTTCTTGGAAAAATGATTGGTTGCTTGATTCAGGAGCAATTTGCCACATGACTTTTAAAAAATATTTTTTTGACGAACTTACTGACAATGTTGATGGAGCAGTATGCTTTGCATACAAATCAAAACTCAAGCCATCAGGGCTTGGCACAATCAGGCTCAAATTGCCTGGTCTTCTAGACTTTCTTCTGCATGATGTTTTATATCTCCCACAGCTGAGGAGAAACTTGTTGTCCTTGCTCCACATATACTAGCAAGGACACTCCATTCATATGTTTAATGGAAGGGTTGAGGTGAGAAAAGCATCAAATCACTCACTTGTCATGATGGGGATAAAAGAAGAAAGACTTCTCAAGCTGCAAGGTACCTCTGCTCGTGCACAAAATTTCTTATATAGTTCTCATTATGATGAAGGTACATTTCCATCAAGTCTATTATGGTATGCTAGATTTGGAAACTTGAACTATGACAACCTTCACTTGTTGAAGAAAAATGGTGTTATTGGTTTCCCTACAATTCCTAGGAAACTTAAGCAGTGTGATGCTTGTATTCTAGGAAAGCATATCAAACAACGTTTTCATGATTCACATTCCAAAGCACATAGAAAACTTGAACTCATTCATTCAGATTTATGCGGTCTAATGCCTATTCCTTTTGAAAATGGAAATAAATATATGATGACATTTATTGATGACTACACCAGAATGTGTTGGGCTTATTTATTGAAGAACAAATCTGATGCTTTTCAAACATTCAAGAACTTTCATACATGGATTGAAAATGATGCACAATCTCATATTAGCTCTATTCGCACTGATAATGGAAACAAATACACTTCAAATGAAGTTGAAAACTATCTTCGCAAACATGGGATCAAACATCAAACAATTGTGCCTTATACTCCCCAACAAAATGGAGTAGCTGAAAGAATGAATAGGATAATCCTAAATATGGTACGTTCCATGATATTTTTCAAGAATGTAAAATTGATGTTTTGGGCTAATGCAGTTCTATGTGTTGTATATGTAAAGAATAGATATCCATCTAATGATATTAGAAACAAGACTCCTTATGAAATGTGGTATGGCCACATTCCTTCAGTAAAGCATCTCGAGGTCTTTGGTTCCACCTATTATGCCTTGATACCAAAGGTACATAGAAACAAACTTGGTGCAAGGAGTCATAAATGTATCTTCTTGGGTTATTCAAATACCTCCAAAGCATACCGTCTATATGATGAAGTTAATAAAACATTTTTGTATCTATAGATGTAATATTTCCTGAATCTTCCAAAGCTAACAATGTTGTTGAGTGGAAACTCGATTGCTTGGATAGATTTAGGCAGGAAAAATCATTTCAAGAATTTGACAATTAGATTCCACATCTTGAAGGGGGGATTCCTTTACTAGATCAATCTGTGGAATCTTCTTCTAAAGCACTCTCTCCCCCACATGAATCTCCAACCACTGATGATACTTTGAGTGATGTGATTGAAATAATTGGGAGACTTAATCTTTAGTTAGTCCTAACTCACTGAACTGAGCAGCCTAGACCATCTCAGAAATGTCCCCCAAGGTGGCTGACAAAGACACTTGAAAGTGTTCATCCTCATGAGGTTGGAAAGACAGGAACAAGAAATTCAACCAAGAAAAATGGAGGTGACGTAGATGATTCTGATTCACTTTTTCATATGGATGTTTCATATGATTGTGAACTAAATTTGTCTACAAATTTTGAACCAACTTCCTTCAAAGAAGTGCTTCTCATGATAATGGAAAGAAGCGATGCAAAAGGAGTATGATGCCTTGATAAAGAATGGCACTTGGAAGTTGGTTGATCCTCCATTGGGATCCAAACCAATTGGCTGCAGGTGGGTCTACAAGAACAAGTATAAAGCTGATGGACCACTTGACAAACAAAAAGTCAAGCTTGTGGCAAAAGTTTTTGCACAGAAGGTCGATTACGAGGAAAATTTTTCCCCCATAGCAAAATAGGCTACCATCTGGACACTCTTTTCCCTAGCAGATCAGAACGGTTGGAAAGCCATCAAATGGATGTAAAAACTTCTTTCTTGAATGGAGATCTAAAAGAGAATGTTTTTATGTTCCAGCCTGAAGGATTTTCTATCAAGGTACATGAACATAAAGTATGAAAATGTTTGAAATCCTTGTATGTCCTTAAGAAAGCATCGCCAGCCTGGTATGAAAATTTAACTAAGCATCTTTTGAAACTCAACTTCAAACATTATGGTCTTGATGATGCAACTTTGCTTTTCAAGAAACTTGGCAAAACAATTATATATCGTGTGGTATATGTAGATGATATTTTGATGATAGGGAACAATGAGAGCTACATTGCATCCATAAAGAAAGAATTGAGGAAAGGTTTTGAAATGACTGACTTGACTATCTTCACTACTATCTTGCTATTGAAGTAACGCAAAATCTGAAGTCTATATTCCTCTCTCAAAAGAAGTACATTGGAGATCTGTTGAACAAGTTTGGCATGGCTGAGTGAAATCCTCTAACTACTCCAATGGAACAAAACTTAAAGCTCACATCCATTGAAGGAAAAGAATTTGAGGATGCAACAAAATATAGACAACTTGTAGGATGTTTCAACTACCTGGCTACTACCAGACCAGACATTTCATTTGTTGTTGGAATCCTCTCTAGGTTTATGCAAAAGCCTTGTGAGGGACATTGGTCTATTGCAAAAAGAGTTCTAAAGTACTTGAAGGGAACCCAAGAGTTTGGACTGAAGTATACACAGGCGGGCGACTTCAGCTTGATTGGATACTCCAATTCAAACTTCGATGGAGACAAAGAAACTGGGGTATCTACTTCACGTTATTCTATGAGTCTTGGATCAGGAGTTGTCTCTTGGAGATCACACAAACAATTAGTTCCATCAGAATCCAAAACAAAGGTAGAAGTTGTGGCATGGTTGAGGCAACAAAAGAAATTGTGTGGCTCAGGAAAATTCTAGAAGGTTTGCAAATAAAACAAGTACGTCATGATTGAGAACACCTCTGCAATAAACTTGGCCAAGAACCCAAAGTTCCATGATCGAACAAAGCAAATCAATACAAAATATCATTGGATTCGACATCATGTTGATGCAAAGACAATCCATCTATACCATTGTTCCGCTAATGAGAAGATTGTAGACATCTTCACCAAAGCGTTTGGAAGAGAAAATCTTGAAAGATTCAGAACGATGATTGGACTCGCCAACATCCCTTCAGATTAAGGGGGGAATGTCGACACCTAATCATTGGGATTGGGTGAACACTTGTAAATAATGTAAATAGTAAATAATGGAAAATAAAGAGCCATCGGGAGGTGAAGCCTAAGAGTCACTACCTCATGTATATAACCATGAGAAATCTTAATCAATAGACACAATTCATTTGAGGAGTTACCTCCTAACCTAATAGTTAATCTTAAAGGGATCAAGAACAAGCCCATCGACAAAAGATAACATTCAAAAAAATTTATCCATCTCTACATCTAATAGCATTATTTGAATTATGTTATTTATGCACTTACTTTTGTATATTTCTCAAAATTTAAAGCATAGTTATGTTTATGGGCTAGTTGTGCTCTTTGTGAGCTCTAATTAGTTGATTTTATTCTGTGAAACTATGAAGTTTTACCCTCAATATCCTCATAGTCTCTCTATAGAGGTGTCTCTTGATTTCTACATACATTAAACTTTGTTGCTAAATTCCTAACCTATAGGTTTTCACTGATAGAATGCACTTCAAAACCCTAAGGGTTACGTTCATCCTCCCAACCGAGACTAATTCCAAGTTATTTCAATTGTATTAATAAATTAGAAGTGGAATTTAGAATTGAATCTTTAATTATATTCTCCACGAGAAGAGCCTTCCAATCAATGTAAATTTTGCTCAATTTGGATATTGGATCTAGATGGTATAAGCTTTACAAGTTCACAAAATGTTAATAACTTCTCCAATTTTTTCATAGCTTTGAATACCTAGATTGAGGCTCAATAATTGTGCACAACACCAATTCTATTAGACAAAAACAAAAAAATAATCATTATCATAGTAATTCCACCACGCCTATCAAACCCTTCTTATGATACTCAAAATAAATACAAAACACTTCCATTCCCCATTGTTGTCATTAAAAAAAGGAAAAAAATTCATCGTGTTTTACGAATTCTCAACGAAAATACGAGTGTCAAGGGAGTGATAACCTCATTGTGACCTTACTTTTATTTATATTAAATTCTTTGTTAATATGACATATTTTTTCACTAAACCCCACTAATTTTCTACATGTTATTACTGAGTCAAAACATTATGGATTTCAACCAACTCATTTGATTTTATAATCCGTGATGGTCATATGTTGTCTTTTTTCTAGTCATATGAAACTCCATTTTTAATAACTTAACATTTTTCATGGAAACTATCCACATGGATGATCCCATCCATCTTGCGTAGGTAAAAAATCTTCAATAACATCATGCGTATAAGTTAAACATCACATGTCAAAGGCCTTACAAAAAGCCGTTAACTACTATTCAATGGAATTAAGCCTTATCATACCCCTTGATGGTTCCTCATGGCATGCACCTATTACCTAATGGAGTATTAGGAATCTACATTCCTTAACTCCTCAACCACTTTCTCTTACACATTGGTGAGAAACCCCTATCATAACTCCTCAACCACTTTCTCTTACACATTGGTTAGAAACCCCTATCATTGCATCTAGTTTGTTGATGTGTTTTTCATGGGATGAATGTTAGTTTTCAATGGTAAAATGAGTACATCCCTTCTTGATCCTCTCGCAAATGCCACAAGAGGTTGTGGGCCATAGATATAAATAGGTGAATTAAACCTCAACTCTTCATGGAAATTTGGACCTCAAATCCAATACATTGCAAATTATTGAATATGCAAAAAAAACTTCAATCTCTCACCATTAGATAGATTCCCAGGTGTTAATGGGAAGTTAGAGATCTAATCCTTCCCACTTCCTCCAAATTGTGATTAATCCTCATGGCTATGAACTTGTTCCTTACGAGAATAATATAAATCATTTGTACAAAATGGCCCACTACCACATTAAGGGATGAAGTCACTAAAATTATTTGGATTTTCTTGGAAATTAAACTCCCTAAGTGTCTTTATTGATTCTTTTTTTATATCAAAGAGTTACACACTATTTCACAATGTCTCATCACCATGAAATTCATGGAATTAAAGTGTCATGGGTGATGTCACTCACACAAGTCTAAAACTAACTATACCTAATTCCCCTACCTATATTATGTAGCTTTCCCAATATTTAATCACCCTAAAATGAATACACACAATGGTGGTAATGTCATTCCCTATGCATGAACTACCCATAATTGTCCATCATCAAACTTGAGCGGCACTATGTGGCAAATGTGCTAACACTCTTAGTCGTAGGATGGGTAGCCACTAAATGGCACATCACAATTCCATCCCTTAGGAGATCAGATCACCATAATACCAATAAGGTCTCTCATGGATGACCAAAATTAATAAATGCATGCATAGTTGTAATAATAAAAATGCAACAAAAAAAACTATGGTTCAACATATCCCAAGAAACTCAAATCCTTACCAAAAATATCTAAACATAATCTGACATATATCATTAAAAAATGTATATTTTTTCATCTACAAAATAATCTTAAATTTCAGGCAAAGGAAAGAAATTGTAAGCTTCTTGTTCAATCAACCCAACCTATTAATTCTCATAATTTAGACAATCTCATAAATTACAAGTAATTCTAAATATTTCATCTACTACCCAATAATTATAAAACTTTCTTTTTCTACCCTATAACATAAGGAAATTCCTCCGCACACCTTAAAAATATTTTAATTTTTTTAATAAAATATATTGATTTACAAATTAGTTAACATAGAGCAATCTAATCCGCTAAAAAAATGAAAGATGAAATTGAAGAAGGGATGCAACTCTCTAGCGAGACAATTGCTCATTGAGGAGATTGCACCACAACACTCACTTTCTTGCATTCACGAGTCCAAAATCACTTACATATATAGGATTACAATCTAGTGAATTGATTCATATAATATAGGAACTGAAAATATATCTAAGACTAATTAGGAAAACAACTCAACCAAACTCTATATTGAGGAGAATCTTGTAGATTTCCCCATTCTTCCAACTCTCCCCCTTAATGGAGAAATGTGTTTTATACCACACCGAAGTGATTCCTACATACTTAAAATTTTTCCTATCTAAGATTCTTTGTAAAGATGTGAGCTACATTTTCATTGGTATTACAATATACTAAATGAATTTCCTTGTACTACATATTTCCCCACAAAAAATGATAATGTGTCTCAATATTTTTTGATCTTGCGTGGTACATAGGATTGTTCGATAATTGATGGTGCTTCGATTGTTACATTTGTTAATAGTTGGTGTTTTCTAAACTTCTTTCACATCTTCAAGAACTTGCTTGATCCAAAATACTTCACAGGTAGAAATGCATGAAGATTTGTACTCAACTTCATTAATGAGAAAGAAATAATCAATTTTTTCTTATTTCTCCATTCCACGGTCCTAGATCCAAAAGCTAAATGCATATCCTAGAGTTTACAATCCTAAATCCAAAGGCTAAATACATATCCTAGAGTTTATGGTCCTAGATCCAAAGGCTAAATGCATATCTTAGAGTTTATTTTTAAATACATATTGATTTATTTCAAATATATATATATAAATATATAATATATAAATAAGTAATAAATATATATATATATACATTTTTTTTTTTATTTAAAAGTTTAAATTAAGTTGTAAAATTTTTTTTTTTTTTTATTTATCTAGATAAAGATGAAAATAATTACTGTCATTCATATATTCAATAGAAATAGAAATACTTAAATTTAGTGTTTTCCAATTAGTTACTACAAAGAATACATAAATAAACATATATTAATAATAATTATAGAGTATTTCGGTGGCTACATAGCTAGGGTTTTTTGTCTTGTTGTATGCGTGGATTTGTAGGATGATGGTCCACAATGGATGGCTCAACGAGGCGGAACTCGTCAAATATTCACAAAACCCATGGGATGACATCACTATCTCGCCACAACCCAAAGTCCTCCTATTAGATTTTCAGCCAGCACTAGGGATCTCCAAGTCTATTCCGCTAGTGATGTCATGCCAGATGCAGTGGACAGAGTATTTTTCAAGGATAAAATATTTTTCATATATATAGTATTTTAGATGACTATTTTGGTTTGAAATTTCACATTTATAAAATGTAGGTGAATTAAAAGAAATGTAATTTATTATTAAAATCGATAATTTTTTGTGAATAGTATTCATTTAATCATATATATGTAGGTGAGAATTTGGAAGAATGATTACAATAGTCATTATTTTATATCTAGGTTTCGAGTCACGAACAAGACTCACCATTGGGATATGATGTGAGAGAAGGAAAGAAGGGAAAAATAACCAAAGAAATATAAATAAAAAAAAAAAAGTGGCAAAATTTTGAGGAATAAGAAGAAGGAAATAAATAAAATCAAAAGAAAGAACACGAAAAAAGAGAGAATGAATAAATGAAAAGGAAGAAGAAATAAATAGAAGGAAATAAATAAAAAGAAGACAAAGAAGTAATAAAAATAGTAAAATAATAATAATAGAATAATAAAAATAAATAAAATAAAATAAGCATAAAAAATAAATAAAATAATAAAATAATAAAAGGAAATAAAAATAAAATAGGAGAAGGAGGCATACTAAAGAAGAAATTAGAATAGGATAAGGAAAATGATAAGAGAGAGAAAATCCAAAAGGAATGAGAGAGGAAAGAGCCTTAATGAAAGAGGGAAAGAGGAATAAGAACAGAGAGGAATAAATGAGAATAATAACAAAGGAAATGATTAAAAGAAAGGGAAATAAGAGGGAAATAAAAATAAGAAGAGGGCAAAATGAAAATAAACAAGACAAAGAAATAAATAAAAATAGGATTGCAACAAATAAAAATACAATAAAAGTAGAACAAAATAAAATAAAATAATAAACATAAAAATAAGAATAAGAATAAAAATATAAATATAAAATAAAATAACAAGATAACCAATTTTTTTATAAATTAAAACAAAGGAGAGAGAGAGGGAAGAAAGGAGACGAAGTAAACAATCATCGGATATGTGAGATTAATGGGATTTAGCTAGTGCTTACCTCAGCACCACTATCTATGTTTAAATTGCTACGGTGCTTGATGATCTCTAATGCTTCTCTAATTTTGTGTTTGAAATAATGATCCTATTTAGTGATGATATTAGAATCTTCAAATATATATGTAATGATCCTCTTTAGCAATTATTTAATAGAATCTTCATATATACGTAAAATTGGCGAATAATCTTTTCAAAAAATTACAAAAAATAACCCATTTGCAAAATTTTGCCACTAAACTTTGCAAAAATAACCCAAAGGAAGCTCTATTGAGACTAACTGAAGCTTTAACAGTATTTTGCCTAACTGAATCTTTAAAATTATTTTCTATAAAAAACTTAGTGCGGTCGTCGTTAAAAATTGACTTGCCATAATTTTTTTAAAGGGCGATCAAAGCATTTAGATTTGTATAAACGTACAGATAAATTCTATTTCTTTTAGTCAAATTAGAGAGAGGGATTATGCAGACCATTAGTATTTGAAGTTATGCTCCTTTGACTCGAAGATTCTATGACCAAAGAACGTAGTTTCATGG
>APFE030874050.1:29353-40153 GCA_000404065.3 Pinus taeda
AATATTTCTTCCTATTTTGTGTGGCGATCAAATCCACATTTGTGTTCGTCATTTCATCGCCACTTCCGATTTTGGGTGTCATCAAATCGATAAGCATCCCCGGGGCTTCACGTCATGAGCCGTTGTCATATCTATCCCTATAGTCTAGTTAATTTATACTCATTCAATATTAATTTATAATTATATTTTAAAATACGATTAAATTATAATTAAACTTTATAAAAGTCCGATGTCAATAGATACTGGATAATTTATAACAATTAGATAATTATTATTAATAACTTTAAAGATAATGTAAATATTTGGTTAATATTAGTTACAATATGGGTTGGATTATTATAAATTGGTTTTAAATATCAAAAGAGTTGGTGATGAGATTCTCTTTCATAGTGTTTGTATTTTTTTTATACTACAAATTTATAAGTAACACCTTCAGAAATTTAAACACTAACAAAATTATTAAAAAAACATACAATTTACTAAAAACATGTTAGCCACGGATAAAATTATTAAAAAAATATAATTTATAAAAAACACGTTAGCCAGTTTCTTTGAAAAAAAAATAAAAGAGGTATTAGGACAGGCTTACCATTTGTTCATTTTGGAGAATAAACCATTTAAGACTATGAGGGATAAAAAAATGCAATTTAGAAAAGAAGCGTTCACTTAATTCGAGATTAAAATTTTGAGGGCGGGTTTTCAAATTCAAATTCAAACGAGTATGCCCATTAATTGCGTATGTATATCTTGAATCGTATAACATTCCGACGGCCTGGTGGTGGCAGTGGCGGTGGGGATCAAAGCGGAGGCGGAGGCGGAGGCGGCACCAAATTCATATCGCTGTTGTGTCGTCAAATCTTATGTATGTCCATGTATATATCCGCATGCAGCTTTGTATTAAAAGCGAAGAGCGTATCCGACATCTTGAGGGCTGTCCGGTCAATGGGGGGGCTCGTGCCACGGCCATAGCGTTGTAGCAGGCCATGCACTAAGCCAATCAATGGTTGGCTTAGTGCGGTCGTCATTAAAAATTGCCCCAAAAATAACCGGGAGGGATAACCCACCACTGTGGACGTTATAGATATTAGATATTATGATAAATTTTAAATAATAATGATATCACTGCTTACGATATTCGAAACAAGATAACCCAATGCTCTCTAAATTCATTAATAAATATTTGAAGTTATGCTCCTTTGACTCGACTCTCACTAACCTTCTATGACCAAAGAACGTAGTTTCATGGTTGCTGCAGCTAACTTGTGCATGTGAAGCAACCCATCCTTCCACCAAATCCAGAACGTAGTTTCATGGCTGTTGCAGCTAACTTGTGCGTGTGAAGCAACCCATCCTTCCATCAAATCCGCAAGGAGTACTACAAGCCAAGTCCTGATTCCCACCATCGGCACTTGGTGAAGCGTGACTTGCAGCACAAAGCTTTGTGTATACTTATATATATAAATAAGTGCACTAGAGATACCAGAGGCAGGTATACATGCAAGAGAAGCGCATTACATTTGAAAAAACAGATTTCATAACAATGGAGGGTTGTGGAGAAGATGGGCAAGTAAAGCTCTTAGGTGTGGCTTACAGTCCCTTCGTGGCACGGGTTCGCATTGCACTCGCTCTTAAAGGGATCCATTATGAGTTCATTGAAGAGGACATTCAAAATAAAAGCGAGCTGCTACTGCAATCAAACCCTGTTCACAAGAAGATTCCGGTGCTCATCCACAACGGAAAGCCTGTTTGTGAATCGATGATTATTGTGCAATACATTGAGGAGAAATGGGAAAAAAAGGCACCCAATGTTATGCCCAAAGATCCATATGACCGATCCATTGCCCGCTTCTGGGCTGCCTTCATAGACGATAAGGTAATTCACCCATTTGTTCGTTATCTCCTATTTGGGATTTTGTGAGTTGCAATTAGTTTTTCGCATTTCTACCTCTAACATTAATTATTGGCGGCTGCAGTTCACTCCAAGTATTCGGGGAGTTTTCAAGGGCGAGGGTGAAGAGAAATAGAAAGCGGTGGAGGAATCGGTGGCAAACATCCTTCTGTTGGAGGAAGTGTTGTCCGGGAAAGAGTATTTTGGAGGAGACGAGATAGGGTTGGTTGACATTGCATTGGGCGGGCTATTGGTAACGGTCCAAACCATCGAGAGGGTTACCGATAGTGTTTTAATAGACACACAAAAATTGCCGCTATTAAGTACATGGGCCCACAAATTTTGTAAAGCGGAGGGAGTGAAAGAAGTTTTGCCCGATTCGGCCAAGTTATTTGAAATTGTCTCGGAGATGAAATCGAAATTGACATCGCCACCCGCTGGCAATTAGAAAGGAGGCGGATAAAATAATATTTAGATAATAGTTGTTGTGTTAAATTTGTTAGAAATTGTAATTATTCAGGCATTTGGGAGTTCGCTAAAATTAGAGAGATAACTCAGTGTTGAGTTAAAGATAAATACTTAAGTGCAGTGAGTTAAGTGTGTGTAGGTTAAGTTATTTTGGGCGAATAGTTAGTCCAAAAATGTTTAAATACTTTTATCGGGTTAATTTTATCAATCATGTTTTCTATGATCAATAAAAAAGCAATTAGTATTTTATGTGTGAATTTGTGTTTTGTTTTCTCTCCCTTCACAACTAAGTGGTAGGAAAGCTTTTGGTTAAAGTAGAGGAGCTTTTGGTTAAAGTGGATTGGTATTTAAAAAAAAAGTTTACATCTTTGGAGCTTTATTTGTTTTATTAAAAATGATTCTTGAAATTTAAAGTACATATTTGGGAGTTTTATTTGTTTTATTAAAAACAAATTAAAAATGATTCTTGAAATTTAAAGTACATATTTGGGAGCTTTATTTGTTTTATTAAAATCAAATTAAAAATGATTCCTGAAATTTAAAGCCGAAGACCCTCCGTGGGCAAGTTTAAAAGGTTTTTTTATAAGGATGGATAAGAATCCTGGTGGAGAGCGCATGGTATTAAAAGAGTTTTCTTTTAAAAAGTCTTTTTTAAGAAACAAGATGTATGGTATTAGAAAAAATGAAAAAAGAGCTGGGATTTGTAATCTATTTATTTACAATTTATTTTGTAGTATGACAATGTTTTGGGTAAAGATTGTGCTTTATTGGGACGCATATTGAAAATCATTTTGATCTTTTTTGGTGATATGGAAGACAACCTCATGCAATCAAGAAGAATCTATAAAATAGAGGAAAGACTACAGTCATGGGTCGCAAAGCGCAACTAAAGCATATTAAGAAAAGAAATAAAAAAGACGAGGCAAACATCATTTCCATGGTTAGAGAGGTTCACGCTGTAGCCGAGGAATTGAGAAGTCTAGCAGAAGACAAAGAAGAAATCAACGGTGATTTGTGTAGCTTTGATCTGCTACCACCTCCTATGTTTACATGTAAATATTTTGATCATTAGGTTATCAAGCTGTTTACTTTTCGTAGAGCTAAAGAGTTAATTAAGTATGAGTCTAATAACTCATATGATGAAGTATGTGATGCTTTATCATTGAATTTTATAAAACACACATTGGATGACAAGTGTTTGTGCAAGGTAGCAAAGGCTACAACTTCCAAGGAAGCATGGAAGTTCGTGGAAGAAGAATTTGGCGCAAGGGGGAGTGACATGCAACATCAGGTTATGTCACAAGCAAAGAAGTCAGGCACAGATATGAGAGTATATGAGCAAAATCTGAGAGGAAAACAGAGATTGGAGAACCCCACTCAAAAGTGGATGATGGTTGTCAAGACCATAAAATTAAAACCCATTATGCAAGCATGCATATCGATGAAGAAGTGCAACAAAGATTGTAGAGAGAGAAGTTGAAGCCTTTGTGTGTGAAACAGAGAAAGAACAAATAAATGTTCAAGGAATCCACTGTAATGTTGATGACACAGATGATGGTGAATCCCACTATGCTGAGACACATGTCGATGATGACTGCAAAGTTATATGTGAATCGTTGAGTCCAATCGCAGCTTATGGATTTGGTGACGTTGAAATTGTTAATGAAATTGACAATGATCACGTGCATGCTGGGATATCCCACCATAATGTGGATGAACATTATGTTGATGATATGTGTGGTTTCTTTTTTGAAACAGTGATTGTTTGTGGAAATATGGTAAGCGCAGTGTTTGATGAAACATTGGAGGTTGAAGCTGCCACTGTAGCAGCAAGATATGAAGCAGTTGGAACTCCTCAATAAATAGTATGTCATTTAGTAACAGTCGATGATCAAGAACAGGATAAAGTGATTGAAGAATTTTTATGAGAATATCTAATAACAACGTGACAGTGGAGGACAACCTCCATGCAATTGAAAAGAAGGCAGATGTAGAGCAAGAAGCTCTCACTAAAGAGCATAAGAAAGATGTTTTTAACATTGTTTTTGTATATGGAGGTGTTCAGAATAACATGGGAAAAGAAGTTGAAAGCAAGGTTGTTAATAAGTTTGATGCAAATTTGAAGCTCATTGAAGAATGGATTCAAAAACCAATTGAACAAATTGATTCGAGTCTTAAAGCAGCAGTTGGAATAAAAGAATTGAATGAAAAGGTGAATAATGATCTTGAGTGTGCAAATTACAAGAAAAAAACAACAGTACTTGATAATGAAAGTGAAAAAAATGATATGGATGTTTTTGAAGACAAAGATGAATGCATTGAAACCATTTTTCAACAATGGAGTCAAGAAGAGATAAGATTGTGCTATCAAGAAATATGGTAGAAAGGAAGTCATGAATATGAAGTGCAAGAAGCAAAGCAAGGAAGACAGCTTGAAGATGCAATGTTGTGGCAGGAATCCATGGTTGAAAAAATATTTGAAGAGGAAGGTGTACTAGACAAGATCAGATTGTGTTTCAGCGCAAATTCAAGAAAAGTCAAAGAAAAATTGCAACAACAATAAGTAAAAAAGTATGGAGCCTACAACAAGAATATGCAACAGAGAATGAAGCAACTTCGAGGATTTTTAATTTGGAAGAAGAGAAAAAGAAAATGAAAAATTATGACAGACTTAAGTCATTGTAAGCCTAGCTGAGGCATAGACTAGCGGGCATGTTTCAGTGATAATTGAGTCAATTGATATTGTAAGCCTAGCAGACATAGTTGAGTCATGTTGTGTCATATGGTTGTAAATAAGTGGGGCTGTTAGAAATTGTAATTGTAATCGCTAGCTTAGAGCCCAAGTTGCATTAATACTTCCTAGCAAGGCCTTTCAGGCAGGAGCATACTAAGTGGGAAGCATTGGAATTTCAATCAAGACCAACCCGTCAGGATGAACCCACTGAGGAAGGCCTTCCACGACCAACTCTTCCAAGGGTTGACCTTTTATTCCGGGATGGGCCATGAGGTGCAATATGGGTATAAATCGTAGGCAATCCAATTGTTGGTTTTGTTGGTACCCTCTCTAGTGCCATTTAGATCTATCCTATATATCGGTGTTCATTTTTTTGACAATTTTACACCAAAATTGTCTTTTTCTTACCACTAGGAGTGCAAGTTTTATACATTGGCAGCAGAAGTAATTTTTTTTACAATACACAGATTTCAAAATGAATTAATTGAAATCTATTGTGGGAGTGGTTCTCACTAGGAAGGGGAGATATCCTGAGTGGTCTCAGAAGATCAATCACACTCTCATTTTCAATGAGCTGTGGAAATGAGTTTGTGTAGGAGAAGGACATAGTGAACCTGCAAAGCCTACCTCAGTCAAAGAATTTGTCATTTCTGAAAACAAGAATAGCAAGGCCTATGCCTTGACTGGAACATCTATAAATGAAGAGGTGAGTTGCCATATTTCACCATTTTCAAATGCTTTTGAAGCCTTACAAAAATTGAAGTAACTTTATGACTCGCACTCCACGCTTGAAGTTGTCCAATTGATAATTAAATTGTTCAGCCTTGAATTACAAAATGATGATCCTCTTGCTCTTGCATCAGAAGTAAAATCTATTATGCATGATATCGAAGTCACTAATGTTGAACTAGACATTCCTCTCATAGCTTTTGTCAAGGCACTTTATCCCACTTATTCAAATTATCTTGAGTCATTGCAAGCAAATAGAAACCTCAAAGAAATTACCTTTGACTCCCTTGTAAATAAATTTGTTGGGAGAGAAAAAGATTTTGGGAAGAAGATAACTCCTTAGTCTTCTGAAGAAGTTGTGTGTCTTGCACAAAGACAGAAGAATCATGCTCAAGATTCTTCCAAAGGAAGAGGTGGTCGAAGACGAAGAGGAAAAATATATTTCAGAGGTAAGGGGGCCAGACACTCTCAAGGAGAAAATTATGACCTTCATTGCATACGTTGCAATAGAGATGGATCACATGATGCATACACATGCAAGTTTCCTTGGGACATAATTGAGCAGGAAAGAAATCAGCCCAAATGTAAAACCAATGACAAAGAGAAAGGTAAAGCACCTGAATCCGCTCACTATTTTGTGTCACATTGTAATATTGGAGTAAATTAAGACTTGTTTAATGATTCAGTTGCTTCTTGGAAAAATGATTGGTTGCTTGATTCAGGAGCAATTTGCCACATGACTTTTAAAAAATATTTTTTTGACGAACTTACTGACAATGTTGATGGAGCAGTATGCTTTGCATACAAATCAAAACTCAAGCCATCAGGGCTTGGCACAATCAGGCTCAAATTTCCTAGTCTTCTAGACTTTCTTTTGCATGATGTTTTATATCTCCCACAGCTGAGGAGAAACTTGTTGTCCTTGCTCCGCATATACTAGCAAGGACACTCCATTCATATGTTTAATGGAAGGGTTGAGGTGAGAAAAGCATCAAATCACTCACTTGTCATGACGGGGATAAAAGAAGAAAGACTTCTAAGGTTGCAAGGTACCTCTGCTCGTGCACAAAATTTCTTATATAGTTCTCATTATGATGAAGGTACATTTCCATCAAGTCTATTATGGCATGGTAGATTTGGAAACTTGAACTATGAAAACCTTCACTTGTTGAAGAAAAATGGTGTTATTGGTTTCCCTACAATTCCTAGGAAACTTAAGCAGTGTGATGCTTGTATTCTAGGAAAGCATATCAAACAACGTTTTCATGATTCACATTCCAAAGCACATAGAAAACTTGAACTCATTCATTCAGATTTATGCGGTCTAATGCCTATTCCTTTTGAAAATGGAAATAAATATATGATGACATTTATTGATGACTACACCAGAATGTGTTGGGCTTATTTATTGAAGAACAAATCTGATGCTTTTCAAACATTCAAGAACTTTCATACATGGATTGAAAATGATGCACAATCTCATATTAGCTCTATTCGCACTGATAATGGAAACAAATACACTTCAAATGAAGTTGAAAACTATCTTTGCAAACATCGGATCAAACATCAAACAATTGTGCCTTATACTCCCCAACAAAATGGAGTAGCTGAAAGAATGAATAGGACAATCCTAAATATGGTACGTTCCATGATGTTTTTCAAGAATGTAAAATTGATGTTTTGGGCTAATGCAGTTCTATGTGTTGTATATGTAAAGAATAGATATCCATCTAATGATATTAGAAACAAGACTCCTTATGAAATGTGGTATGGCCACATTCCTTCAGTAAAGCATCTCGAGGTCTTTGGTTCCACCTATTATGCCTTGATACCAAAGGTACATAGAAACAAACTTGGTGCAAGGAGTCGTAAATGTATCTTCTTGGGTATTCAAATACCTCCAAAGCATACCGTCTATATGATGAAGTTAATAAAACGTTTTTGTATCTATAGATGTAATATTTCTTGAATCTTCCAAAGCTAACAATGTTGTTGAGCAGAAACTTGATTGCTTGGATAGATTCAGGCAAGAAAAATCATTTCAAGAATTTGATAATTAGATTCCACATCTTGAAGGGGGGATTCCTATACTGGATCAATCTGTGGAATCTTCTTCTAAAGCACTCTCTCCCCCACATGAAACTCCAACCACTGATGATACTTTGAGTGATGTGATTGACAGAATTGGGAGACTTAATCTTTAGTTAGTCCCAACTCAATGAATTGAGAAGCCTAGACAATCTCAGAAATGTCCCCCAAAGTGGCTGACAAAGACACTTGAAAGTGTTCATCCTCATGAGGTTGGAAAGACAGGAACAAGAAATTCAACCAAGAAAAATGGAGGTGATGTAGATGATTCTGATTCACTTATTCATATGGATGTTTCTTATGATTTTGAACTAAATTTGTCTACAAATTTTGAACCAACTTCCTTCAAAGAAGCGCTTCTCGTGATGAATGGAAAGAAGCGATGCAAAAGGAGTATGATGCCTTGATAAAGAATGGCACTTGGAAGTTGGTTGATCCTCCATTGGGATCCAAACCAATTTGCTGCAGGTGGGTCTACAAGAACAAGTATAAAGCTGATGGCCCACTTGACAAGCAAAATGTTAGGCTTGTGGCAAACATTTTTGCACAGAAGGTCGATTATGAGGAAACTTTTTCCCCCATAGCAAAATAGGCTACCATCTAGACACTCTTTTCCCTAGCAGATCAAAACGGTTGGAAAGCCATTAAATGGATGTAAAAATTTCTTTCTTAAATGGAGATCTAAAAGAGAATGTTTTTATGTTCCAGCCTGAAGGATTTTCTATCAAGGGACATGAACATAAAGTATGAAAATGTTTGAAATCCTTGTATGGCCCTAAGCAAGCACCACCAGCCTGGTATGAAAATTTAACTGAGCATCTTCTGAAACTCAACTTCAAACATTATGATCTTGATGATGCAACTTTGTTTTTCAAGAAACTTGGCAAAACAATTGTATATCGTGTGGTATATGTATATGATCTTTTGATGACAGGGAACAATGAGAGCTACATTGCATCCATAAAGAAAGAATTGAGGAAAGGTTTTGAAATGACTGACTTGACTATCTTCACTACTATCTTGCTATTGAAGTAACTCAAAATCTGAAGTCTATATTCCTCTCTCAAAAGAAGTACATTGGAGATCTATTGAACAAGTTTGGCATGGCTGAGTGAAATCCTCTAACTACTCCAATGGAACAAAACTTAAAGCTCACATCCATTGAAGGAAAAGAATTTGAGGATGCAACAAAATATAGACAACTTGTAGGATGTTTCAACTACCTGGCTACTACCAGACCAGACATTTCATTTGTTGTTGGAATCCTCTCCAGGTTTATGCAAAAACCTTATGAGGGACATTGGTCTATTGCAAAAAGAGTTCTAAAGTACTTGAAGGGAACCCAAGAGTTTGGACTGAAGTATACACAGGCGGGCGACTTCAGCTTGATTGGATACTCTAATTCAAACTTCGATGGAGACAAAGAAACTGGGGTATCTACTTCACGTTATTCTATGATTCTTGGATCAGGAGTTGTCTCTTGGAGATCACACAAACAATCAGTTCCATCAGAATCCACAACAAAGGTAGAATCTGTGGCAGGGTTGAGGCAACAAAAGAAATTGTGTGGCTCAGGAAAATTCTAGAAGGTTTGCAAATAAAACAAGTACGTCATGATTGAGAACACCTCTGCAATAAAGTTGGCCAAGAACCCAAAGTTCCATGATCGAACAAAGCAAATCAATACAAAATATCATTGGATTCGACATCATGTTGATGCAAAGACAATCCATCTATACCATTGTTCCGCTAATGAGAAGATTGTAGACATCTTCACCAAAGCGTTTGGAAGAGAAAATCTTGAAAGATTCAGAACGATGATTGGACTCACTAACATCCCTTCAGATTAAGGGGGGAATGTCGACACCTAATCATTGGGATTGGGTGAACACTTGTAAATAATGTAAATAGTAAATAATGGAAAATAAAGAGCCATCGGGAGGTGAAGCCTAAGAGTCACTCCCTCATGTATATAACCATGAGAAATCTTAATCAATAGACACAATTCATTTGAGGAGTTACCTCCTAGCCTAATAGTTAATCTTAAAGGGATCAAGAACAAGCCCATCGACAAAAGATAACATTCAAAAAAAATTATCCATCTCTACATCTAATAGCATTATTTGAATTATGTTATTTATGCACTTACTTTTGTATATTTCTCAAAATTTAAAGCATAGTTGTGTTTATGGGCTAGTTGTGCTCTTTGTGAGCTCTAATTAGTTGATTTTATTCTGTGAAACTATGAAGTTTTACCCTCAATATCCTCATAGTCTCTCTATAGAGGTGTCTCTTGATTTCTACATACATTAAACTTTGTTGCTAAATTCCTAACCTATAGGTTTTCACTGATAGAATGTACTTCAAAACCCTAAGGGTTATGTTCATCCTCCCAACCGAGACTAATTCCAAGTTATTTCAATTGTATTAATAAATTAGAAGTGGAATTTAGAATTGAATCTTTAATTATATTCTCCGCGAGAAGAGCCTTCCAATCAATGTAAATTTTGCTCAATTTGGATATTGGATCTAGATGGTATAAGCTTTACAAGTTCACAAAATGTTAATAAGTTCTCCAATTTTTTCATAGCTTCGAATAGCTAGATTGAGGCTCAATAATTGTGCACAACACCAATTCTATTAGACAAAAACAGAAAAATAACCATTATTATAGTAATTCCACCACGCCTATCAAACCCTTCTTATGATACTCAAAATAAATACAAAACACTTCCATTCCCCATTGTTGTCATTAAAAAAAGGAAAAAAATTCATCGTGTTTTACGAATTCTCAACGAAAATACGAGTGTGAAGGGAGTGATAACCTCATTGTGACCTTACTTTTATTTATATTAAATTCTTTGTTAATCTGACATATTTTTTCACTAAACCC
>APFE030874062.1:0-10063 GCA_000404065.3 Pinus taeda
AAACTCCTTTGGTTGTCTTGGTATGACGGTTGTACATGTGATCACAGTGTGATCAGCATACTCTGGCAGGAGTTTGTCAGAGGAGGTGGCATTGGCAGGCCACCAGACGATGCCTCTTCTTTTCCTTGTGATGAGGATTGTGAGCTTCCGAAGAATGCTTCAATTGTAGAACCCTTCTTTGAGTGAGCTAGGGTTTTGAGGTCTCCTTAGATGCTTCATTTAAGATGACGAAAGGGTTAGTCCTTCATGATGATTGATGCTCTTGATGTTTCCTAGACGATCTTCTTGTGCTTCGGCCCTTTTGTATCCTTTCTTGATACTTGGATGTCCTCTTTGATCTCTTTTGATGATCCTTCTTCAAGCTACCTTTCCTTGTCTTATCACCTTAGCTCAATGCCATGTTGAAAAAGCTAGGGGTAGCAAATTAAATAATTTCTCTTACTTTGATAACTGCTTGTGATGTATTTTTCTTATCTTGATTAGCTTCTTGCTTTACTTAATTATATTTAGTGTTCTTATCATCAAACAACCACCAAAACAATGAAGAATAATGAGACAAGAGGACACAAGATATAGGTGATCAGCTAGGGCTCTCCACTTTGAGAGGAAAACCCATAAGAATTCTTCCCTACTTATAGAACTTCAATTGATGAATTCCGAGACCTATGACCCTTGACCAAGACCCCTCCAAGACCAACTTAAAATTCTTTTTTTTTTCAAATTCAAACCAAGTCAATCTTTTCTTGTAGTAGCAGTACTTACTTCTTTGACCTAGACTTTGGACCTGCAATCTTGAACTGTACTTTTGACATGCAATTCTCGTCTTCCTGTAGTGACTGCAATTTCGCACGTGAGAGGAGTTAAGGGCAAATTTAGAGGGTTTCCCTTCTTCACTTGCTTTAGATCTCTCTCCTTATGAATTTGGCTTACTCTTATGATTGTTTGGATGGTGATTTCGTCTCTTCTTGAAGTCTGCAATTACTTACTTCAGAAAACCCTAATTACAGTCGCATGTGTGAGAGATTTTTCACCCAAAACAGCATTGTAAACCTCTGATCTTCCTCTCTTTTGTCTCTCGTCTTTCTCACTAATTATTCCTTGTCTTCTTGTACCCTTATCAAACTTCTTGTGCTCTATTGTTGTCCTTCAAAATGAGTTCAAGGTCTATCTTATATATATGCTACTTGAAGTGGTCAAATAGCGCTACTAATAGGTTGACTTGTCACTTAGAGAGAAGACTTGATCTCCTTCGAAGGTTGACTTGTCTTTCCACTATGACAAGGACTTGGAGGGTCTTTTGACGCTAGATTTGACTCAAATAAATTTTCTTTACAATATCTAACATGCCCAAAAGGGTCTTCCATACATGACAATGAATCTTATGACTTGTTGACTCATAGACAAACCCTAGAAGCACTTAATGGGTGCTTCACCTATAAAATAAATTTCCCTTGAACATGAAACCCATGCCTCAAGAATAACAATAATAAATTTATTTTTCTCATTTAATCAAATACGTTATATATGTCATTATGAAGACCGAACTTAGTTACATATTTCAACAAAGATTGCCAATTTGGCATCCATACATTGTACTCAATTTTGTTGTTGAATAATAATAATAAAACTTTCATCTGCTGCATTGCTTTCCCCACATTGGGTTTTTCAAGGACTTTTGTCCAAAAATAATTGTCATTTTTATTGTGTGTGGACTCTATTTTTCTCAGTTCCAATTTTGTTTTTGCAGTGCATTTTATTTTTATGGTGAAGAAATTGCAATGTGATTTATTTCTTATTTTGTCATAACAAAATAAACTTCATAATTAATCAGTTAGAAGAATAAATTCCATTTGTTGCATTTCAAGGAATTTTCACAAATCATACATAATTGAATTAAATAATGAAATACAATGATCCATACTCATTATTCATCCATGCACCACAAGATTCAATAATGCAATACATCGATCCATTTTCACCATTCTAGAATCTACATTGATTTAAAAAATAAATTCATCTTTCATCATTCTAGATTCTAAATTTATTTAAAATTTATATTCATCATTCATCATTCTAGAATCTGATTAGTACTAAGTAAACTAGACTATGGTAGATATTGAAATCTGAAAACTAGAATAATATATTGATATAACTTAAACTCTAGTGAAAAGTGACGAGTCAAAGAATCAGTCTAAGGTCATCAATATCTAGAGTCAAGACTCTAAATCTAAAACTGAAAATTAAAAATGGACAATGTGTGCTTTTTTGGGGTAGCATCGGATGTGTTCTAGCTCCGAAATTTTGTGGAGGGGCTAGCTCACATGAAATCTCCAAGACCCAGAAATCGTTTGATGAAATTCCACCCGGATTGTATTTTATTAAAATAATTAATATTTTTTAATGGGGTTCCTAAGTCTAAACTTAGGAAAATTAAAATATTAATGGGTATTAATAAAAATATGGGTGAGAAGCTACTAAGAGATGAGGATCAAGTCTAATTTAATCTTAGTCGTTAATTAGAGACTTAATCTCAGCCGTTGATTTCTCAACAGGAAAAGTATAAATGGAGGCTTGGGGTCAATTGGAGAACACACACAAAGAGGTTGAGGAAATCAATTTTTTGAGGTGAGAAGTTCTCACGAGGGAAATCGATTGGGGAGATCTTGCAGCTAAGGGGCAGTGATAGTTCGGGAATACAAACAGAGAGGCGGAGAGAAATAATGGAAGCAACGCATTAGCCGGGAGAGTTGACGATGAGCCAGCCTGTGCCCACGCAGCCTTGACGCAGAGCCAGGAGGGCCAGTGCAGAGGAAGAACTGCCTTCCAAGCAAAAAGTCGGGGAGCTTCCAGAACAATTGGAACAGCCGAGAAAGCTGACACAGTGGGTAGAAGGGTTGACGCAAAGCCTCAAAGAGCTCCACGCAGGGCCACGCAATTACTGCGAAGAGGCAGCGAAGTTGTAGTCGAGGCCAGCCAGTTCTGTTGTGGGCTCAGCGAGATTCTGTCAGATAAAGTGAGGTAAAACTCACTCAGGTTCTTCGCTATTGTATTTCTTTGTCACTAGTTTGCTGGGAGGGTAACCAGCGTTTGTATTCAGAACTTCTGCTTAATAATAGAAAACCCTTAAAGTTGATGCATCGTTTTTCCGCATTGGGTTTTTCTGGGGACGTTTAGTCCAAAAATAAGTGTGTCCTTTGAATGATGTCTCATTTATTTTTCAATTCTTAATATGTATAGTGGTGTAGGCTATAGTGTATTTACATTTATATTTTCTGAATATTTTCTGAATATTTTCCGAAAATATCTTATTAAACGAAGAAAACAAGTAGGTAATGTAAATCAGTTTACCGCAGTAAGATTTCTGGTTTATTAGATTCAGAAATTTTCACACAATGAACATTGAAGGAGAGTCGCATGGGAGGTGAGGCAACAGTTAACTGATAAGTTAGATAGTGTTGCTTGCTAAGCTAAGTAGAGGTAAGCTTGGTAAGTCGAATGACAAAGTTAAGTATTGCAAATTAGTTTAGGTTTTGATATTTGTTATGTATTTTTCTTTTCAGTTTTTTTTCTTTTCAAGGGTTATTAAACCTCAAAAGGGGTGCTTCTAGGAATGGTTCTCTTGATTAAATGCTAGTTCCAGACCCTTATAGAATCCAATGGAAACATTGCAATCCCCCGAATCCTGAAATCCTGAAAACTGTTAAGTTTGATAAATTTTGAATGGGATATGAAATTCTATTTTATCGATATGATGTTTGATGAGGTTGGAACCACTCTCAAACATCCTGAGTCAATTCATGGTAATGTTAAAAATTTAAGCAAAAGGATGAAATTTCAATTTCAACCTTTTACTTCAAAAATTTAACATTATCATTAGTTACATAGCATTAGTATGTAATGTCCCAAACTAAAAAAATTGGCTAATTTAACTCAACAAAATTGCTACATAAAAATTTCATTGATTTAACAGAAGATTGCCATGTAAAACATAACAGATAAAGCACTGCAATCCAATAACATGATGAATAAAAAAATCTTCAACTTTGTTACATTAAATAAACTGGGGTTTACGTGTTGATACAACCCCTATACCTGAGATGAGAAATAGGCGTCAAGGATTTGCTCCAACGTTGCAATGGCCCTCCAAAACTAAACTAAAATGCAACTGCTAGGCTCAACTATGAATTTTGGATGAACTCACCAAGGGGAGAGTTAGGTACTTGCCCACTCCCACTGAATCATTCGAGGGTTTCCATCCTAGGGCTATTATGGTAGAGAATTGAATTCTCCAATCCACACAAAAGACAAATGCTCCAATCCAAGATGTCCCAAATGATCTTCTCCTCCTCCTTTAAAAGACTCCATAGATAGATCTCCAAGCGTCTAGAAGCATCTTATTTTATTATTTTATTATTATTCTAGAAGCTTCTCCCTTAGCTTTATCTTAAGTGAATTTTTGTTTTAATTTATTTTAGGTCACTTTGGCCCTTTTCTGCCAATTAAATATTTTTCCCTTTCTAATTAAATGACTAATTAAAGTCATTTTTAATCTCAGAAAATGTTAAATTGCCCACCATACTTTCTGCAGCCACTGGAAGTCATTTCTCAGCATCCCATCCTGTAGATCTTCTTGTTTCAGTTCCAGCAAGCTATTACACTAAGGCATTCCATCAAATAATCCTACTGGATGCCACCCCAAGGTAATTAATTAAGTCAATCCCAGTAATAAAGTTGTTTTTTGAAAGTTGTCGGGATGCAATGGAACGAAAGGCAGGCTTTGCAAATGATGGAATATGCAAGGAAAATGCCATTGAATCCCATAGACTCCTCAAAACTCCCCCGAGACCCCTGACGACATATTCATGCTCCCTGACCTGGCCCTCCCATGCCCTGGAAATCCACCCTAGTTGTACTATAGAGGAAAATAAAAATGATACCTATCCACTACAGAGGCATCTACAGACCGATACCAAGATCCCATATGAACCACTGGTCCACGTCATGCCTCCAAACAATCCAAACATGATTGGATCCCTCAATAATTAGATCCCAAGCCCATCTCTAACTCAACCTGCTACCAGTAGTGTTAATTTTAGGCAACAATGGTATGTTCTATGCTTTAGAGCAATTTTACTTCAATTTCTTTATTAGCCCAATATCAATATTCAAATTAGTAATCACATCAACATGATAGTAAAATGCAAATAGAACATAAACATAAACAGTAGAAGACAAGCCAAGACAAGAGGACACAAGATGTGGCACCAACCAAGGACAAACCCCAATTTGGGGAAACCCTTGATCATATCTTCTTTTAGTCTTCAACAGTTCAGCAGAGAGAGATAGTATAATTTATAAATCTGATAATTTATAACAGCAGCAAAAGAGCCCTAACCAGAAAAGTCAACGTTGGTCAACAAGGCAGATTTGACCCTCAACAAATTGGTCAACTTCAATCAACTTCGGCCTCCAAACAGCAAGATGAATCTGTCCGCAAAATAGCCCACTTGCGGTCAGCCCTATCTGCAGTCAACACTGGTCAACAGTGAATGTTTAGCCTCGATTTCTGTGCCCAGAAATGCGGCTTGCTTAAACAGAGATAGCCCTCACAAAAACACAGTCAAAGGAGGTCAACACATCTTGGTCAGGACTTAGTCAAACTGTTCAGAAATTTTGTCTCTTGAAATTTCGGCTTCCTGAAATTTTGCTCTCCTGAAATTTCGGATGTGTGGAGAGAGAAAGGCCCAGAAATCCATATCCAATCAATGGGAGAGAGAGACAGAGAAGTGTGAAGATGAGTGTGTCCAGATGAGGCTAAGTCACCTTCTATTTATATGCAACATTGAGGATGAATAGACGTGACTGTTGGGCTTCTGAGCCTACATAAGTTTGCTGGCCAACCTTGACAATTTGACCATAATCAAAATAAATTCATAACTTCATTTGTACATGTTAGAATCGGATGATCTTTAGATCAATCCTACACCTCTCGGAGAGAGGAATCCAAGAAAAATATTAGTTGTCATAAATAAGATGACCCATGTGGAGTTGGCCCTAGTTCCAATTTTAACAAGTAGATCTACTTGGATCCCAATGCCACCATGGCCAATCATCACCTAAATCCCATGGCTCTAACGGTGCTCTATCTTTGGCCATATATCTTATTCCACCAGTAGAATACCAACTAATCACCTCTCTCTAGTCCAACTATTGGAATAGACCAACGTCAACCCCACTATCTTGATGTTGTGATGGAACGATGATGGACGGCCACCCTGTGCCATGTTGTCAATTAGGGCATGTAGTTTCCCTTATCTGTAAGGGCCCCTATTGTACCACGCTCTTGACTAGAATGCCACTCCATCAATAGCATACCACCTCATGATCTCTTGCCGATCCATTCTATGGGAAGCGTCAAATGCGTAGGCACCTGTATGTGGAACAAGTCCCCTATGTTGCACCATGCCCAACTCATGCAACTCTGACTGGTCAATGAGCAATATCCATCGAGAAAACCCTGCCTCTCTCCCTATAATGGGTACAAGTGGCCAAACTGTGTTGCACGCCCTATCTATGTACTCCTGGAGAAGGCTGCTCCTTGAAAAACTACAGCTCTACCAGTTACCTGTGCATCTATCTGCACCTCATCAGTGGGCAGGCCCAAAGATGGATGCACCACCATCTCCTAAAGATCCTCCCTCATCTGATCGAAAAATCCATGCTCCTCCAATCTACCAACCTCCTGTAAAACTATCCTGCTAAACTCCAACACCTCCTGATGACAAGTGTTTGCATGTACTACAACCCTGCTGACTAACCGTGCATCTGTTTGCTCCTCATCAATGGTTGGTCCAAAAGATGGTTGTTCATCCTCCTCTATCATGGGCTCAACCTGAACCTCCAACTGGCTCTCTACAAAAGGCTCATCTTGCATACTATGCATATCATCCTCCTCAACTAACTCATGCTCCACCATATGTTGCTCATGTTGAATAGTCCCCAGTGACTCATCACCTTGAATGTGTCTCATAGGGTCCACTAAATCTAGCCTGTTGTCAACAACTCCAAATCACTGCTCATGCTCCTCAAAGTGTGTCATAGTAGAAAGTTGAGGGTGAGAGGTGTAACTTTTATAACTCATACTCCATACAACTTCTCTAGACATCACTTATTACATTACATATACAAAATTTATTCCAATTTCCACCTGGCGGGAAATTTAAAAGATTTTTAAAAATGACCCCTAGACCTAATCAAATTCCACAAAATTTTGCGAGTGATTTAGTATGGTAATATACAATGACTCTAGACACTAGGACTCACCAAAGGCCTCGCCTTCAAGCCATACTCTAGCTTTGGAGTTATGCTTGGAGGAAAAAACTTAATTAATTATTAAGCCCCGTAAAGATAATATAATTAACCAAGTAAAAAAACCTCCCAGAGTAAACTCACTTGATGACAAGGTCCCAAGTTACCTAGACCTATTACATGACTCAAACTCATCATATTAGCATCACTTTACATCATCCTCGCAGAGCTTGTGGAATCTGGGTACAAAGGAAGAAGATGAGAAGAAGTAGAGTTGAAAAACTTTGATGATATGATGATCTCTGATGGTACACGAAGCTTCCGATACATCCTTGGGCATGGAGTCCTAAAAAATATTTGGGTACACTTCAATAGTCAACACACTACTAACTTGAGCAGTTTTGCTCTTTGACTTTGAAGGCTCTTACACATGGGTCTTCATTGCTTTTGTTAAGACCTTGATGAATGACTTAGGATAAGTTAATCATGAGCAGGGAAATATGGGGGATGGAAAAGAGGTGAAAGGAAAATATGGGAAGTGCTAAGTATGGTTCGGATATGATGTTATATTCTACTTAATCCTCTACTGCTTCAACCTAACTCAAAAGGTTGCAACAATTATCTGTAATGTTCCTAAATAGGAATACAAGTGATATAAAGCAAATGAAACTGTGCAGCAGAATATAAAAACGAAATACACATTAAACACCCATGGAAATGATGCAAATAAGGAACTGCTAAACCATATTATTAGAATTTTGCAAGCTAAATACAATATATATTGGAATGGTGCACCCCAAGTGGGAAAATGGTTGAGCTGAAGGTTGCCCAGCTGCTGCAGCAATCTGAACTGCGCTGCCCAGAAAACTACTGCACTAAAACCACCCAAAAATTTGTGTGCTTTTAACCCCGGACTCCTTGGACAAAACCCAGAAAAACCCATAAGGGAGTTTGGCTGGTTTTGATTTCTGTTTTTTGACCTCCTTGGAGCCTCTCCCAACGATGGCTGCCAAATTCGACTGGCTGGAAAGTGCACTAAAACCACCCAAAAATTTGTGTGCTTTTAACCCCAGACTCCTTGGACAAAAACCAAAAAAACCCAGAAGGGAATTTGGCTGGTTTTGATTTATGTTTTTCGACCCCCTTGGAGCCTCTCCCAACGATGGCTGCCAAATTCGACCTGCTGGAAACTGCTTGCAAATCCCTCTGCAAACTCCTCCAAAATGCTAGATTTACCCCTGCTATTCAACTCCTAAATACCTGGATGACACTTGGCCAAATCAGCTACTCCCCAAGTCACCACGAATTTCTGCTGGGTGACCTCTACACTGTCCTTATGCTCAGAAATGCGAATTGTTGGTATGTTGGTTCAGTTAGCTACAAACTCCAGCGAAAATGCCTGCACTATGTTGCTTCCTCAGTTCTTGGATCCCCCCCCAACAAGCAATGAATCCCCTGTTGGTCTTCAACTCCCTCTGCGTGTTTTCTAGCTGCCCAAAAATACGCACTTCCCTCTCTGCGCTGATGACTGAAGTGTGTTGCTGGCCCTGAGTCCCTGAAACTCCTATGGAACAACCTCCCTAGGGTGAGCACAGATGGTCACCCAAAGTAGAGGTTGAATCTCCCGCGTGGAAGATTCGTGGCTAAACAGCTGTTAGACTTGCTAAATAGCAAAGCGAACAAGTGTGTTTGTTTGCAAATGTAGAAGATGATCCAAAATGAGAGTTGATCCCTCCTTATATTCCCTTGGGCCTCCTTAGCCTCGTGTGGGCCCCTACATCCACCCATTCGATTTCCCTCCAAGCATATCGAATGGCCAAGTTCAAATTCCCCCATGTGGGTGGCCCCCACATCCCACTAGCTGCTAAATAAAGTCGAATTTGCCCCAGAGTTCCTAAGTCGAAGTGTGGGGTCCTCTTCCTAAGTCAAAAATGTGCCAAAATTGTATAGTTGCACCCTATGACTAATGTTTGTGAGAAGGGACATGACAGTCCTCCCCTCCCAAATGTTGCTTGCCCTCAAGCAACCTCAAAGATGGGTGCTCCAATATGTGCTCACCTTCCCAGGTGGCATCCTCATCCGACAAGTTCTTCCAGCGCACCAAGAACTCCCTGATGGTCCTGCTCCTCAGTCTCCTTTCCCTGCTCTCCAAAATGGCCTCTGGTTCCAACACCAAGTGGCCCTCATCATCCAGTGGGGGTAGATCAGTTGTTGTCGTCACCTGTTGTCCCAACACCTTCTTAAGGCATGAGACATGAAAAACATTGTGGATCCTACTCCCTTAAGGCAGCTCCAGCTCATAAGCTGCCTCCTCAACTCGTCTAGTCACCAGGTAAGGCCCATAGAAGCGTGGTTGTAACTTCTCAGCCCCCTTTTGTTTTAGCGTAGACTACCTGTAAGGCTGTAGCCGGAGGTATACCAAGTCCCCCTCCTCAAAGTGTCTCTTTGTCCCATGCCGGTCTGTGTAAAGTTTTTATTGATTTTGGGCTGTCACCAAATTATCCTTGAGAGACTTGAGGATATCTTGGCTCTCTTGGACCCAGTCTTTGGCCTTTGGGGCCCGGCTGTCTCCAAAAACAATATCAGCAAAAGTCAGTGCATCATATCCATAAAGGGAACAGAAAGGAGTCATACCAATGGACATGTGGTGCGTGGTGTTGTAGCAGTACTTGCCCAGATGCAAACACTGAATCCACGTCCTCTGCTGACCTGTCACATAGTTCCTCAGGTACCCCTCCAACCATTAATTAACTCC
>APFE030874069.1:0-15118 GCA_000404065.3 Pinus taeda
TTTGGATACACATGCATAAAACCTAAGACCTTAGACCTAGAAATGACACTCCAATTAAAATGAAATAACTAGATGTAGAAAGAACACGACTTGACTTTACGTGTTGGGAAAAGCAATTGACAACCTAACCAACCCACCAAAATTTCAAATTCTCAGTGACAATGCACGGACTAGGACGTCTAGGAATCTTATTTTATTCCTCCACCACCCTCACGAGCCAACATCTTCACCTCTCGCCGCCACAATTTTAGACTTAAGTCCTAATGTCATGCTCTTCACTAATACCAACAAAATAGGATACAAGTAGTAGGAGGTCGAGGACCAACCCTCGCCTCCACTCGAACCACAACAAAAAAAGTCAAAACACGTCATGCTACCTAATTTAGTAACAATTTCCAACTAGATTGCTACATGCAGATGCATCTGATGGCAGGTCACATCCCCCTGACTTAAATGAGAATAACATCTAGGGGGGGTGGGCACTGCCTCCAAAGCTCTCGCTTCAGCATCATTAACACTCCCATTAGGGGAAAATTAAAGTAACTCTTATTGTAATGACCAAGTTATAATACAAGGATGTTTTGAATAGATTTTTCTTATTCATAATTAAGAGATTATCTTGAACAAAATAATTATATTTAAATATCTTCTTCATTTTTTACTATAACTATTTTAAATATATTTTACAATTATTTCTACTATTCTATATATATATATATATATATATATATATATATAGCCTCGTAATATCATCAAAACAGATTACAACATCCAATCAATCATTAGTTTCCCATGGACTATGTATGTGGTTTCCCATGGATATTGTAAATTAATATTTTTATTGCCTCATAATATCATCAAAACATATTACAACATCCAATGAGTCATTAGTTTCACATGGACTATGTAGGTGGTTTCAATCTACTACGAGGGAACTAAATACTTTTTACCACCTACATATTAAAAAGAGTCCAAAAAACTATCATTTTTAGTACAACTTGCCTAACTAAATCATAGTTGTAATATAAAAATTGTCACCAAACATTCCAACTAATTGCGAGTCTGAAGAAGTAACAGGCGTTGGGGCTTTGGCATTGGTTCAAGGCGGGGAAGGAGGGTTTGATTCTCACTATAGGTGGCCTTCCAAATAAGCCATCCTTGCATCCAATCTATCCAGGAAAAAGCATTGATTTCTTAGAGCTCTTTTGATGTCTTCTATGCAAGGAAGAACATTATATCTCTTCCCTTGTTTTTCCTATAACACCCTGCCAAGCAAAGTCTTCATTTTCCAATGCAAAGCTATGGAATTGAAATACCATATCCTTCTTCCCTAGGGTCAAAAACCCAGTGTGAAAACTCTTTCAATATCTCTGAATCTGAAAAGGCTTGACGATCTACATCAACTAGGGACTCAAGATTGCAGATCTCATGTCAAGTCTTGGGAGGAACAATAGAGTAGAAAGTATCAGAGATTCCCAGGCTTGTTGTTGAGTCCAATTTCTACATTGTGGGCCTCAACCACCTCCTCCGTTGTGGCTTTGCATTAGTTGCCTTTGCATAATGCATAGAGGAGGCACTCTGTTAGAATTATAACAAAGGTATGCAAAAGCAGGGATATGAAAAATAGAACCGACTAAGCCAAACTTTCTGACATAAAATTGTAAGAACTTCCGAGGGCACTGAAACATACCCAAATAATACACAAGCTGAGGGATAACACTCTCACTATAGATTTGGGGAGTTGTCATATTACAAACTATAAACCCCCTACCAAGAAGTTAACCCCACCCCAACCAAAGGTTTTGGAAAATTGAGATCAAATGACCCACCAATACACGAATTTCCCAGAAAAAAAAGAAATAATAGAAGATCTCTTCACAGGGAAACCGAGAGAACACCAAATCTCATGAACATATCAATTACCAGGATCTTCAACCAAACTCCAGAATGAGAGACCACAACATTATAAACCAGACAAACAAGGCCAAAGCACTTAGTGCGATGTCAATTGACAAAACAAGAAAGGAGAAACAAAATTACCCTTTTGGTGGTTGTAAGCGCACTAGGGTTGGCGAGCAACATAGTTGGTGAATTTTGCAACTGGCCTCTTACGCAAAAACCCCTACCTTACCAACAACCTTCACCTGCAACTCCACCGCTTCAGTCAATTTCACCCTGTCACTGCTTCTCCCTTGAATTTCTTTGCGCCCAACCAAAATTGCATTCACATCGCCTAGTAGAACCCCGCCACCATAGGTCAACTTGTGCCACTAACTAACACTCAAGAAAATTGTTGCTGTCCCGAATCAATCTCAGCGCTTATGGGAAAATCTCTACACATTCCTTCATGCAGCAGGGGCTTTGACTTTGACTTTTCCACTTGCTCAAGCACTAGTGCTCAGCCTTCGTGTGAATTCCCTCCCCCACCATCTTAAATCCTCAAACCATTTACTCTTGCGCCATGTAATCACATGCTTGTGCATGCATGGGGCGGGCCACACCACCTCTCTATTAATGTCCATCTTGTCAACAAGGTGGTAGATTTGTGCCCCAAACATCCTCTTTTCCCCACTATCCACCCCATTAGAAAGAAAGAAAGAAAGAAAAAAAAATATTATATATATATATATATATATATAATAATTTCAAAATTTAATTAATTATAACAATATATTAGTAAATCATTTTCTCGTTTTACCATCCATTACACTTACTAATCTTACATATTTAGCACTTACTATATGACGCAGGGTTACCCCTGCTTTCACCCACAGTATGCATGTCTTATGCATATATCTAATCTGTCTAAGGAATTTTAACTCACTAAGGATTCAAATCTTCAATTCTTAAAGTTTAAGGCCCCTTTCTTAAACTCTTAGGAATGATCTATAGACTAACAAACTCTACCATTAATCCGCCCTTTCCTTTATATCAAAACTCATTCTCCATCTATCGGGACTTAATCACTCCTCTAAACCTTCGTTAACCTTTTGTTAACCCAAATATATATATATATCCGCACATTAAACTAAATCCCACTCATTCCTTTGGACTTACACAAGAAATCCTTCATATCGTGCTATATTCTATTATAATGTTTATATAATAGAAATCACCATAAACATGCATAAACCATACCTTTTCGCCTTTTTACAACCCTTGCACGTTTTCCGAAGCATGCCTTTATCACAAGAAGGCATCGGCTCTCTACAGTCACACTACACATGAACCTTCCGCTTCCGATATGCGATTACACTGCTGAATTTCAAATACTACAAACTGCGCCATATAATTCTATCGAGTCCTCCATCTCAATGCCTCTATCACAACCCTTCTCCACCATCGATCTTATCCTTGATTCGATGACTATACTCCTTCTTGATCAACAGACTTTCCCGACGCTTTATAACCGTTGATCAAGATCTGCTTGATCCAACGCTCTATAGCAATTTCAGGTGAACAAGTTACGCGAAGTTTAACGCCTCTTCCGATCCGATGGAATTATAAACTCCCAATGTATAAAAGTTCGGGTCCACCCCTTACGGTTAACGCTCGATCAACTTACGGCCCGATATCCGTTGGATGATGAGGTCTTTAGATCCTACAGTTCAGATCGATACCCATCTTCTCTCTCCGCTAGTACTTAGATTGAATCTCTTTCGTTGTTCTTCTTCTTGATCCGACGGTCCACACTTGATATCGCTTGATCGCAATCAGGGATTGCTTAAGGCCCTCGTTCACTGTGCCTGTTTCTTTCCTCTGATGCGATATATCGGAGCGATCGCACTTCATAACATTTCAAGGCTAGTTCATTTCTCTTACGATCTAATCCTATCCATTGATCCTAAAGATCCAACAGATCCTATGCACCAATACTTTATTATTTTTCTCATTAAGATACTTTGTCTCTTCTCTTCCTCTGTGTATTCGCCTTGACTCTGCCTGCACACATAATTATACTGAATTCCAATTCAATCATCACTCATCATTTAACACTTGAACACACATTCAAACTCAGAATTGAGTTGATTATTTTAAAAGTATAAACAATTATTACAGAATGAGATCTCTGTCTCTCTGGCCTGATGTTCTAATATCAGTGGCCTCTGTTTACACTCTGCCCATAGGCTTAAAACCACACTCTAGCTATCTATCTAGCATGTCTAATTTCTTACTTTATAACCCCTGTATTTTCCTTTTAGGCTTACATTTATACAAAGGGATTCTAAAACCAATTCTGGTTTAGATCCATAAATTCTTTAACAAAATTCCTAAATCTCTTCCTTATTCATAAAACTCCTCTCTAATCCATAAATTCATGCACTGACTCCTAATCTAAGTTTGACAATTAAATCTCAAATCCCTCTATCTCTCAACTATCCTAAATCTCTCATGTTCTCCTACGTTCGAAAACATTTACAAATATGTCTCACTATATTCAATTAAATCATATTCTCTTTAAAATCACTCAAAAGCCTAAATAATTACATTAATTCACACTTAGAGACCAACTCCCTTGAAAACACAATACCCTTGTGTCTACTAAAATACAATGGCATTATTGGGCTGAATGCTCTTGCGTCAGACTCCCAAAGTAGAAAATTTTCATGATCTCCTAATCGTGTGTGTTCATAAGTTCATAGAAATCCTCAAAGGTCCCAAACTTTAGTTTGTAGCTGCCCAAATGTCTTGCACCTTTGTTGCTGTTGTATGTTTGTTGTATTCTGTTTCATCTTCCTCTCCTTATCAATCAGGTTCAAGTTCTGATTGATCATGCCTCTTGCTGCTATCAATTTCCTCCACATCAACTGTTTCATAATCAACTGCCATAATTCTTCAATCTCTGTTTCTAGTTCATCCTTGGACTGGTCCATATTCTGCCACTTATTTCTATTTCTTTCTCTCTGTTTTAGTTTGTTGTTGTTGTCCACTAACTCTTCAAACTATTGTTGGTTACTTTCACTTTGTAGTTGTTGGTTTATTTTTTCTTCACTTATTCTGATTGTCTCCCTTTCATCCTTACCCTCTGTCAAGATTATCTCTTTCTGCACTGAATCCTGACTTTCCAGCATTCTCTCCAGCAATTGAACATCTCCATTCCATGGATTAAATTCTTCCATAGAGTCTTCTTCTTCCATTTTTATTTGGCTGTTCATTTGTGCCAAATTTCCTCCAGCATCTGCAACTAAACTTGCACTCATAAAACAATTATTAAAATAAAAAACATAAGACTTCTGCGTCTTTTCCTCCTTTGGCAAAAATTCAGCATGCTGTTATGTTTTCTCCTCCTCTATCAGCACATCAATACGCTGATTTGAATTCTCAAAAGAATTCATGAGACTGTCAACTAGTCTCTCCTCCACACCATATGTTCTAATGATGTCTTTTTGTCCCTGTCCACTGTAGTGAACTTCTTCATTCTCATTCAATTCTGATTTTACAACCTGAACACTTACTTTTTGGTCTTTTAGCCTTTTCTCCAAAAGACTTAACTCCTGCCACAAATTTCCCATCTCACTTGGAATTTCTCCCAAAATTTCTATATGATTCTCACTATCTTCTTCTTTGTCACAAGCATAACTTATTGACACTATTTCTTCATTCTCGATTAGAATAAAATTCTGATCCTCCATCTCTTTGATAATTTTAGATGTTTGTTCATCGCTCTCCCTTTGATCATTTAAGAAAACCAATTCCTCGTTATTCTCTTCAATAGCAAATTTCTTATCATAGGACATAACTGTCTCATCCCCACTGAAGATATTTCCTCCATTAAGCATGGAATTTATGAACTCCTTTTGTTGTAATAAATCAACTTGATCTTCATTTGAAAAGCAGTCATCATCATACTTTACTTGCCAATTTTAAGCTTCATTCAAGACATTTCCATAAAATGGTTTATCTTCTGCAATACTTGCATTCATACACAACCTGTCAGTTGTAAAACCACAAGACCTCATCATCTCATTTGATGGGTCAATCACCAATTCCTCCTGTTGTTCCAAGTCCTTTACATGACTTAGAAATATTTCGATGGTCTTCTTCTCAATCTCATCAAGTCCTTTACTTGATTGCTTGATATCCTTCTCTACTTCCTCTTTTAAAACAGAATTTAGATTATGCTTGTCTTCTTCCCTCTTTATGACAATATCAACAAATTGTCCTTCTTTACATGTTTCACCTATAAACATACAAAAATTATCAGATTTAAAATCATCAGACCTTTTGGTCTCACTTAAAGTTTCATCCTTCAAGTCTTCATCTTCTCCCAGAACTTCACCCTGCTCTAGTTCACAAATGCACACTTCCATTTCCAACTCAGCTTCTCTGAGTTTTTCCATCAGCCACCTTACTTGCCTCTGTTGTAGCCTTCTCTGCAACTTATTCCACTTCACTGGCTTCTTCTTTAATACCCAACCTTTTCTTTGACTTTCCTCTAGCAACATTATCAATACTTCGAGTTGTTCTTTCATCTCAGAAATCTCTCTGTCAATTTCCTCTTGACTCATCCTCTTGCCATTTGCCTTGGCATTTTCTTTCTTAATCTTTCTTTTGTTGTAGTCTTCGTCAAAACCTCTTATATGACTATCAGTAGCCATCTTCTTCTCCATATTCATGAGTTCCTCACTCATTCACTATGAGCTACACTAAATCCTTTGCAACAGCAAGTCCTCCTTACTGCCACTTACCTCACCAAGCTTTCCTCAGTACTTGGTCTTTTGGCAAGCAATTATTTCTCTATCTGTGGAACCTCCTTTTAGCACTCTTCTCTGCTCCTTCTAGGCTTCAACTCATCTGCACCTTCTCAAGAACACAACTTTCCTCTTGTATTTTAATCACCATGAAATACATGGTTCTGACCACTTCTTCTTTTGCTTAGAAAGTCTTACCAACTTCCTTCATTACTTAGCAATTATACCCACATCCTCTGTGGAATTACCTTTGTGATCTGCAACAATACCTCTTTAGTAACAAGTCTCCTCCTTGCTACATATGCCTCACTAAGCTTCTCTCCTTTGAGCTCAGTCTTTTAGCATCTCTCTGGTTCTTTCCTTTGGAACCAATTGATCACTCCTTGCTCTAGACTTGCTACAATCTTCTCACCTCCTTATGATGTCACCTGTGCAACCATATAAAAACCACATATTCTCTAATATTCAAATCAAAACAAAACATGTCATCTCACCTTCAAGATCTCTGCATGATCTTGTTCCACCATTCCACCTATACTTTGAATGGATTGTCCTCTGTTTCTTGCATCTGCTACACATCACCTCTGTGTACCTTCTGTTTGTCGGATTAGAATCTGATCCCCTCTTGCTTGCATATACATCTTAAAACACAACTCTGTTCTAAGTCCTTTTCTACAGAATTCCCTTATTCTATTCTGCTATCAATTGTTCCAATAACAATTATGCTCCAATACCAAATGACGCAGGGTTACCCCTGCTTTCACCCACAATATGCATGTCTTATGCATATATCTGATATGTCCCTGGAATTTTAACTCACTAAGGAGTCAAATCTTTAATTCTTAAGGTTTAAGGCCCCTTTCCTAAACTCTGCAGAATGATCTATAGAATAACAAAGTCTACCATTAATCCTCCCTTTCCTTTATATCGAAACTCATTCTCCATCTATCGAGACTTAATCACCCCTCTAAACCTTCGTTAACCTTTTGTTAACCCAAATATATATATATATATATTAAACTAAATCCCACTTATTCCTTAGGAGTTACACAAGAAATCCTTCATATCACACTATATTCTATTATAATGTTTATATAATAGAAATCACCATAAACATGCATAAACCATACATTTTCGCCTTTTTACAGCCCTTGCACATTTTCCAATGCATGCCTTTATCGCAATTGGGTATCAGCTCTCCGCAATCACACTACACATGAACCTTCCACTTCCGATATGCGATTACACTGCCAAATTTTGAATACTACAAACTGCACCATATAATTCTATCGGGTCCGCCATCTCAATGAATTTGTCGCAACCCTTCTCCACCATTGATCTTATCCTCAATCCGACCCTTCTCCAGGACCCAACCTACCCTAGCACCACCCTGTTTCCCTAAGGTATTCTTGGGATTCAACCTGAAGGACACTCCAATCTCCGCCTTGAACCACCCCACCACCCTACTCAGAAAACTACCACTTTCCCTGAAGATTTCATCCTTCAATTTACCACAATGAATCACATTTCACAATTTTCACACTGGACCCACATCTGCTCAATAAACAACATCAAACTGCAATGCAATATTTGCTCAACAATCAAATATGCTTCAATACCAATGATATCCAATAATCAAGACAATTTTATTACCAAGGTAAAATCAACAATAGTAAACCTTTACTCATGAATAACATCAAGCTCAAACAACCTAACCATCAAACCATTCTACCCTATCATCTTAGACTGGAAAATGTCATTAATTAATGTGAACACCCTAACTCATCAATTTCATCATATTCTCACTGGAAGACATCATAAACCTCAACAACACTACAAGCAACAATGTATTCATGAACAATGCATACTTGAAGCAGCGTAACATAGATCAACAACACTCTGTATCTTTTATCAATGATAGAACCTTAGCATCAACAATATGTCATCATTTGACATTGACTAGCAATCCTACTCTATCTTAGCAATACATCTCACTACATCCTTTGTACTAGCGCTTGATAGTTGATACTCTTTATACTACAATTGAGTACATTTCTGCCCATAACGCCTACTACACAAACCATAGCAACAACAAAAAAAACCTATGCTCCAAGACCCAAGAAACATGTCCTTGACATGAGTAGTGATAAGACACGGCTTGTACCTCAACAATACATCTTAGCTATAACAATCTTACTGTCAATAATGACATATATAAATAGATTAGCACTGTTATCTCTTCCTCTACATGCAATGGTCAACAAGAATATGTCGTGAAGATCAATCAACAACCTTTATTGAACTGTCAAGTTTAGATACAATTGTAAGAATCCTTGCTATAGTTCAAGAATAGTTTGGCTCATACCTCTGATTTTTTCAATTGTCATCTTCACAATAACAAATAACACAATTCACAAATATTGTTTCATATATTGATGAAGAATGTACCACATTACCTTGCAATTTATATTTTTCTGAAGATGCCCTTGTTGATGAAGAGTTTACCCCTAATTCATCACTCTGATCATACCCTGGAGACTTCCTTAAGTCTGTGCCCAAGATGTCCAGATATCACCATGTACAAAGTTCTTGCCCTAACCACAGTTTAAACCAATTTAAAGTGGATGACTATCACAAGAATCAACCCAAGACATACCTTGGTCTTGAAGACAATTTGCAGTGTAGGCTATCCATAGAAATTTTGCCTTCAACAACAACTTTGCTCAATTCTTGACCTTGTATGAATTGTCAACACATTGCAACAAGCTCTAATAATAATTAGGCATGTAACAAGATATACAATATTCATACCTTTGCCCTTACTAATGAACTTAAGCACAACATTATTATAACCAAGCCAATGCAAACACCAAAACAACAACTATGTGCACATACCAATACACTTTAACTAATTTCAACCTCAAACAATTTCCTATAAATTAGATCATCAACTCCACTCTTTGCTATGGGCACTAAATCACATACTGTGCACAGAAAAGAAAAAATCATACACTCAACAACCTTGCAATCATTATCAATGCAATAACACAAAATCATACTTAGAAAACCAAAGCAGATAAGCCAATGCTCAAAACAAGGTACATCAATATGTGATCATCATATCACATCAGAACCTGATCAGAGAGGATATGTCACCACAATTCATTGATATAAACTCAAGGGCCTTTATTCCAAAATTGAAATGCGTTCGATTACTTGACACACACACTATAGATCATATACTACATCCTCACGTCAGGCATACACCTATGTTAGAACAAACTAAAGGGTGCATTCTTCTAAAAAAAACAAAGAAGGAATGTTGTCGGTATTGAACTAGAACAATCACTAGTTCAAATAGATACCTACGCATCACCAGATCATTTAAACACCTTTGTGCACCAAAATAATCACCAGATCTATTAAATACATGCTAATATAACTTACTTCAAAATAGGCTCACATTTAAATACGCCTTCATCTGAGCAAAAACACTTATGCACTAGATCAGATCCTCACACATTCACTTGATCGTAGAAACATTGTTGACATCAATGGCAACACAAAATTTCAAAAAGTAGAAATGTAAACTTATTGGAGGAAAAATATTAGAACAATTAATAGAATGAAGCATTGAATATAGGTTATCCATCTCTTCCAGGAAATGAATAGGTGGAAATTTCAAGACAAGCCCCTCCGACAAGATTGCAAAGGTTACAGGTGCAAAGTAAGGAAGATAGTGTTTCTTCTTGTAGATTTAGTGAGAAATCGGTGAAATAGTCCATCTCCTAGCAGTGGATTAGAAGATTCGATGAGAAATCATAGAACAAAGAGCTTAAGAGAAATATATGAGCAATGTGATGACATATATCAGAAAGCCAATTTTTCCTTAGTATCTTGTTATCCTAATTATTTTGAATAGGTTGTGAAAGAAGTGCATTGGATATAGGCCATGAATGAAGAGATTAAAGCTATTGAAAGGAATGAGACAATAGATCTTGTTGAACTCCCAACAAATAAAGTCACCATTGGTGTTAAGTGGGTGTACAACACAAAACTAGATGAGAAAGATAAATTAGAGAAATATAAGGCAAGGCTAGTTGCCAAAGGATTTTCTCAACACCTAGGTATTGACTATGGTGAAACCTTTGCTCAACTAGCAATATTGGATACCATTAGATACATGTTACTAGATGGTTGTCAAGTCAACTTTCTTAAATGGAAAACTAGAAGAGGAGGTGTATGTTACTTAACCACCAAGATTTGAAGTAAAAGGCCAAGAGTACAAAGTGTACAAGTTGAAGAAAACCTTATATGGATTGATGCAATCTCCAAGAGATTGGCATAGTCTGATTGAGTCATATTTACTCAACAATGGATTCAATAGGAGTAGTTATGAGCCCACTCTCTATACCAAATCAGATCACGGTAAAATTCTTATAACTTGTATTTATGTTGATGACATGATATATTCTAGGAATCTTAAGTTAGATGATTTCAAAGCCAACATGAAAGGATAATTTCAAATGAAATACTTTCATATCATATAGTACTTTTTGGGAAGTAAATTCAAGCAATCTACTCAATTGATTTTCATATGTCAACAAAAGTATGACACATTTATCTTAAAGAGGTTTAGGATGAAAAAATGCAAACGAATAGAGACACCTATTACAATAAGAACAAATTTGAGCAAGTAGGTTCATGGACCAGGAGTGGATTCAACTTGTATAAGAGTCTTGCAAGTAATTTCATGTACCTTACTACATCTAGACCTGATATTATGTATGCAATTAGTTTCATTTCCAAAATTATGGAGTCTCTTAAGGAATCTCACTGGAAATTTGGAGAAAAAAGAAATGAGGTATATTGTAGGTACAAGCCATTATGGATTTTGGTACACACATTCTAAAGACAACATTCTCATAATATACATAAACAATGAATTTTTTGCTTGTATTAATGATAGGAAAAGCACATTACGACATATTTTTCACTTGGGCACAAATTTGATGTCATGGGCTTTTAAGAAACATTCAACTATCTTAACATCTTTCATAGAAGAACAATATGTAGTAGCTACTACAACATCATGCCATGCAGTTTGGCTAAGAAGATCCTTGAAAGGCCTTGCACATGTAGAGAAGGAGCCAAATTCTATCTTTTGTGACAACAATTAAGCAATTTCATTGTCAAAGAACCATTTTTTTCACAAGAAAAGCAAGCACATTAACACTAGCTATCACTTCATTCATGAGCTTATCAACAATGGTGATACATTTCTTCAATTTTGTGGATCTTGAGATCAACTAACAAATATCTTCAACAAACCATTAGGAAAAAGTGTTTCAAAGTTCCAAACAACACTTGGGAATTATCAGTGTTGAAGAATGTAATAGTTAAGAATAAGGGGGTTTGTTATTAAAGTATAACCTATCATGTTAATTTAAGTAGTTGGACACTTAGATCTTAGTCCAAGGTATTTTTAGAGAAATATTTTTAGACACTATCGATCCAAATATTTTTCGAAAATTCTTGATATCTCTAAAGGTAGATATCCTAAACAATTCTAAAAAATCCTTGGCTTATTGTAAAATATATTTAATGGTGAAAAGGGTGTGCAATGCCCCATATGTTTCCAATTGATTTCATTCCTTCTCTAATTGTTTGTTTAGTTCACATATTTAACAATTTTTTTTAGTAAGATAAGAAGTTTCCATCACTCTGTCAAGAAAGATACATGGCTTTCTATTTCTCCCGCGTTGGTCTACCACTAGGGAAACTAGACCAGCGATGGAAGAACAAAGACTTAGTCAAAAATAGTACAAACAAAGGACATTTGTGATGATAATGGCTGTCCATGATGATGATATCCATATAACAATACATAGTATCTATCTGAGGCTTAGGAAAAAAAAAGATAACTAAACTTAATATATAACCTATAAAAGACCAACATGAAAGCAATATAAGCCAAATAGCAACCCATGAAGAGAGTTTGGGAGGACATAGAAACATCTATAGGGTTTGCAAGGTCTGTAGCAAGGCAGAGCCCTTGCCTTTCTATAGCAAAGCCTCAATTCTAGCCAACCGAAGGGGCATATCTATGCATTTGAGCCCAATTTCGCAGTGATCCAATTGCTATTCATTAATCGACATAAGGATCTCCTTTTTTGACTCATTTCATTCCAACAAGACCTCGCTAAGAAAGGATTTCATGTTTCAATACAATTCAATTGTGCATAGATATCGATTTTGGGGCCATGGTTGTTGCCTAGGTCCAACACCCACTCAACCACCAAGGCGAGAATTTCTGCGTCTATGTATTCTTCACTATCAAAATGGACTTTCTCATCTACATGGTTGATCTTCTATTGAATTGGATTAGGAGTTTGTGCTTGATAACGCCTGCCATCATTGTGGGTGCAAATGCAAGTGCACCCTTCCACCCTCGAGGAGGAGCCTATATGAATCTTTTCTCTCTGTCTTGGCATGGAGGCAGGGCCATTGTAAGAATGCTGAAGCGATAGGGAGAGTATGGAGCTAGTGAAGGGGCGGACAAAGGACAAATTGTGAGGAGAAGCACTTGATAAAAGAGAAAGGGAGATCAAGCAAGAGGAAAGATGGAGCATAAAGAAGGATTTGTAAGGAGAGAGAAGGAAGAGAGAATCTAAGAATCAAAATAGTTCACCATCCCACAAAATAAAAACCTTGAATAATATGACATATAAACTGATGCAACCAATGAAAGTTTGCTTTTTGAGAATAACTATGAACTGTGCAAACAACCCCCTTGACTAACAAAATATCCTCACAATTTTTTAATAGTGGGAGAAACTAATCAAACCAGAAACCATACATGCCAATAACACCACTAAGAAAGTGGGACACATGTGTACCTTTGTTCGCATGTTAGTCGAGAGAATGAGAGTAGTGCATAGTGCTCTTGGACCAACTTCCATGCCCAACATCTGCCTCGACTTCAAAATACCACTCATTCATAAGGCAGAGACTGGCGGTGATAAGAACTAAGTGTACCCAGGGTTGAATGAAACACAAAAATCCCAAGATGGGCCAAAGAAAAAGTGAGGTGGGGGTGGCCAAGTTAGGAGGACCATGGCCAGCCCCCTCAACAAAGATAGAAACAATTGTGCAAGCATGGAATTTCCCACAAAGACTATCAAAAATATTGAATGAGAGAAGTCTTTTGCAGATTGCCTTTGCATAAATAAGATTATGGAATAACCAAGCCATATAGATTGACATGTGATCCTCAAAAAGAATCGATGAATGAGACAATTCCAACATGCTTCATTATTCAGAATCATGTGAGGTGAGAGTAAATACAATGAAAGAACCTATGGAAAATGAGATAACCATGTCTCCCACCTAGCTTGAGTGAGTTGACGATGGTGTCTCCTTCCCTTCTCACTCCCATCTCTCATTTAAAACCCTTGTGTGTATTTGAATAAACTTGAAATATCACTACGATAAAAGAATATATTTAACATTTATTACTATGGGCTTGAAATTGAAATTTTATTTATAAATTTAACATATATTACTTATATATACCCCATTTATTTTTATATATAATGTATTTTATCTCATTGCTTGCAACCTAGTTCGAAAACTTATATATATATAAAACGTTTTCCATCTCCCACTTAATATTAGTTTCGTAACCATAATTAAATTATAATCGTACGAAAATTTATTTTTATTTCCATGCTTTTTACAAATAAAAGGTTTACAGTACATTGATTCTCAACCGTGTTAAAAACAGAGGCCGACCATGCAGGCTCGCTGCCAGTGGCGTATATTGTATACAGATACAACCATATTCAGCCATATATATGGACAACATATCTTGACCATATATTACCTTCGCTTTGGGGTTTGTTACCCATTTGATTCAATACTTCATGTTTTCCAAACATCATCCCCTTTTTGTCTTAATTCTGCCTGCAACTTTCTCGCCTAAAGAGAAGGGAAGGGAAAGATAGAGAAGAATATTAATCAAAAGCTATAAAATTTAGCCTAAGCCATCAAAGCATATAGATGGAGAGCTCTAGTCTTTAGCCTTGACCATCCCTCCTAAAGAGGGGGGGAAGGAGAATTACGGTCTTTAGCATAGACCATCCCTAAAGAGGGAAGGAGAATAAGTATCCTGATCGAGAATTACGGTCTTTAGCATAGACCATCGCCAGAGAAGGGATACAATCCCTTCTGCCCAATGAACGCCTTTGAAATCCTCGGAGTGAGTTATAAAAAAATGGGTTTATTTTGAGAATCATCTATGGTTAAATTTAATTTAATCAGTATTTATTAGTATTTTTTTATTTTGAGAATCATCTATGGTTAAATTTAATTTAATCAGTATTTATTAGTATTTTTTTAGTATTTAAGTGTAGTTTAATTAGTAT
>APFE030874078.1:3142-34547 GCA_000404065.3 Pinus taeda
GACAAACCTTTCATTAAGTCATGAGAAATGCTTTATGATGTTTACAGAAGGGATTGTTTTAGGACATCATATTTCAGGAGATGGAATTAAGGTTGATAGATCAAAAGTTGAAGTCATCTCCAAGCTGCCTATTCCAAATTGCCAAAAAGATGTTAGAAGTTTTCTTGGGTTTACTGGTTATTATAGAAGATTTATTGAAAACTTCACCAAAATAGCATCCCCTCTCTTTAAATTACTCACAAAAGACTGTGAATTCAAATGGGATCCTGATTGTTAATCTGCATTTGAAGCTTTAAAAACTAGAATATCTGAAGCACCCATTTTGAGAGGGCCAAATTGGAAACTTCCTTTCCATATTTCTACAGATGCTTCAGATAAAGCTCTAGGAGTTGTGTTGGGTCAAAAGGATTTAGTTCTTTATGCCATTTATTACACCAGTAAAAATTTGACTCCCACTGAGTTAAATTATACTGTTACTGAAAAAGAGTTCTTAGCCATTGTTCATGCAAATAACAAGTTTAGACACTATATAACAGGCTATGAAACTTTTGTCCATACTGATCATTCTACCATTAGATATCTCATGAACAAAACTGTTACCAATGGCAGAGTCACAAGATGGCTTTTACTTTTACAAGAATGCAATATTACTGTGTTAGACAGACCAGAGAAACAAAATACAGTAGCTGATTTCTTGTCTAGAATCCAAAATACTAACAAAGATTCTCCCGTAGAGGATAAGTTTCCAGATGAATATCTGTTTGCAGTAACTACTAAAACTCCTTGGTATGCAGATATTGCTAACTATTTCGTTACAGGGAAGATACCTCCACACTTATTTCCTAATGAGAAAAGGAAAATCATTCAGGAGAGCTCAAAGTATTCATGGATTTCTAATGAATTGTTCAAAACAGGGCTAGATTGTCTGATCAGAAGATGTGTTCGGGAAGATGAAATGCCTGACATCCTTAAGGCATGTCATGATGAACCATGCGATGGACACTTTGCTGACAAGAGGAAGACCTATAAAATCCTTTCTTTAGGATATTATTGGCCTTCTCTCTTTAAAGATGCAAAACAATATGTCAGAAGATGTGACAGTTTCCAAAGAGTTGGGAGACCGACTCTTTCAAATGAAATGCCATTACAGCCACAGTTACTCATCGAACCCTTTGAGAAATGGGCTTTAGATTTCGTTGGACCTATTAATCCACCATCTAAACAAAAGAAGTATATATTGGTTTGCACTGATTATGTTACTAAATGGGTAGAAGCCAAGGCATTGCCTTCTGCCACTGAGAATTCAGTTATTCAATTTCTTTTTGAGGATATTTTTACTCGTTTTGGTGTCCCAAGAGAAATTGTGACAGATCAGGGAAGTCAATTTACATCTAAATTGATGGAGAAGCTTATGGAGGAATACAAAATCAAGCATAGAAAATCTACTCCATACCATCCGCAAGCAAATGGTCAAGTGGAATCCACAAATAAAGTTCTTGAGAGCATCATCACCAATTGTTCATCTCCACAGAAGAGATTGGGCAGAAAGGCTTCCTGAAGCCTTATGGGCCTATAGAACTACATGGAGGAACACAACAGGACATTCTCCCTATGAACTTGTTTATGGGAAAGAAGTTTTGCTCCCCATTGAGTTTCAAATCAAGACCTTCAAGATGGCAGTTCAGTTGGGGATGAGTCTATTAGAAGCCCAAAAGCACAGAATGGAGCAGCTAAATGAGCTAGATGAAATAAGACAAGATGCAATTTTAAGGACCGATATAGTTCAGCACCAAAGAACTAAGTGGCATGATCGATATATCAAAGAGAAGAAGTTTCAAAAGGGAGATTGGGTGTTACTATTTGATTCAAAGTTTAAAGACTTCAAGGGGAAATTTCAAACTCATTGGCTTGGGCCATATGAGAGTGATGAAGTATTTAACAATGGAGCAGTTCGAATCAAGACTATTGATGAGTTTCAAACTCCTCTCATTGTGAATGGCCACTGATTGAAAATTTATCATAAGCCACTCTCAAAAGAGGACTTTGTCAAAATATTTCAAGAAAATTCTGCAATGAGGCTAGTGGAGAAGAATTCTTCTCCTCCATCAGCCTAATTTTTGTTTCTTTATTAGTTGAAAAAAAAAAAATGTGTATAAGCCTGAAAACCAATCTCAGATTGGCAGTCTTATACAGAAAATATGGAGTGAAAATCAGGGACACCTGAAACTCTATATTTTCCAAAAAATAAAATAAAAAAAATCTCTCTCTTTCCATCCTCACTTCATCTTCATTCCATTTCACTTCACCTTCATCATTTTTCATCTCCATTTCACTTCATTCCATTTCATTTTTTCACTTCACTCCATTCACTCCATCTCATACCATCAATAAAAATCCTTTTCAGGACTATTTCCATTCAATTAGTCTTTTCCTAACTAACTTTGTGCAGTTAAAAAGGAGATGTCTTAGTTTCCGCAGCTGGAAACTGTTTCCGCAACTTGCACCAGTTTCCGCAACCAGAAACGATTCTGTCTCTACAGCTAGCAGCACTTTGTTTTCAAGGGAAAATCACAGTCAAAGGTTAACATCATCAACACCAAAGGCAGCAAGGATATGAGGCACCTGCAGGATCAAAAAAGAAATAATGGATCAACAACCTTAATCAACAAATGGCAAACTCATGAAGGTATGATCAAAATCTTTTCCAAACAACAACTTAATGTCATTTTATGCATAATTATTAAATTGTGGAAGAGCCACTAAATGCAATGATTCGGCAAGATCATCCCACTCCTCCTCCACGATAATACTTCATCCACCTCATACCCTTCTAACGGTACCATAATCACTCTTAATTCAAACTCAAAATGGGACTGCGCTTTCATTTATTGGCCGTACGAAAAAGTGACCTATTATAATACGTCTCTTCTCCACCATGATTTCCGCAGCCAATACTGAGATGTGTGCATAAGCCACCCGGCTCTAAAGGATTCGGCCATTATTCCATCCAATTATCACTCCATTTTCGCACGAATTGAACTCACTTCTCGTGTTTGTCTTCTACTCCCTCGCACTCACACCATGTCCACTTCCATTTCCGCTGCAAACCCCACAGCTTTGTTTCAAACCCCGATTACAGTTCTGCAATACACCTTGCATTACATTAGGGCTACTCCACTTACAGCCATAATCTACCTGTTTTTCCCGTGAGCATCCTCCTTGAGCATCCACACACAGACAAAGCTTCAGCCGAAGTTGAGAGTCGAAGATGGGGAAGCTGCTTAGAGCTGAACCTAAAGGTTCAAAGTATTTAGAAGGGTATCCATAGACGAAGGAAGCATTAAAGAAAGAAAAATGGTTGAATTTTATTCAAAAATTCAGAGGGTATGATAAGGAGGTAACGAAAGCATTTGCTCGATCCTTCAATGGGCACACCGTGGAAGTAGGGGACCTGAAATTCACAATAACCGAGAACACCATAGCAACAGCAACCAGTCTACCTCAGGTGGGAGACAGATGGTTTAAGAACAGAGGGCTGGAAGAACATGCTCAAGAACCCAGGTATCGACACTTCAATATTCACTAAAGGGATTCCTGTACATGTAATTAAGGAAGAATGAACTGCATTGTTATTACTTGTTCAAAATTTCATTACATGTGAGGGCCACTTTGGCACCATGTATATGTACCATGCAAGAATTATGATGAACTTCATGGAAGGCCATGCCATCAATTTACCCTACTTTTTGTTAGCAAGCCTAAAGAAAATGAGTTTCACTGTCCAAAAGAATGTAGGCCATATTGAACCCCACTTGTATCATCACGGGTTCATTAGAATTCTCATAGAGGATCAATTGAAAATTAATAATGATACATGGGAAAAGTTTTTAGTCAGGAATCATTTCCAAGAAGTAACTAAAGCTTCCACTAGCAGTTCTCCTAGAATCCCAAAAGGAAGTAGGAGAACGAAAAGAGATGTTGCAGCCCAAGATCCTCCTATTGTAGAAACTCAGGAAACCACTCAAGAAGAAGAGGAAGAGAGAGATAAAACCAAGAAACAGAAAAAGGATAAAGGGAAAACAATTGTTCAAGAATCATATCCATCACCTTAACCTTCAGTAGAAGAATACTGCCAAACCTTGGCTGATAGACTAGCACAACTTCAAGCTGCTCTCAAAGAAGAAACAGAAAGAAAAACAGAGTGCCCAGCAAAAGAGCACTAGTATACAAGTGAGAAGAAGCAGTAGACTTAAAGAAAGAGTGAGTGTGACTAAAGAAAAACAATCACATTTCATTGATTTGGGAGAAGGTACACCTGAAAAGGCTCCAACTCGGCTTGACCTTGAGTCCACTCCTCCACGCGAAGAGAGTCCCTTTCAGACAGAACCTCAAACATAATTTTATTTTGAACATAGCCCAAGAAGAACACCTGAAATTGACCTTGACTAGCAGGAGGTATACAATTATCTAGAGGCCTTGGAGCAATCAGTTGCAGGTCCAAGCACTATATTGCCTCTTAATGAATAGGTCCAATCGTTAAAACAGGAGGTGTTTGAACTACAAGTCCTGAACCGGCATATTAAACAAGAAAATGAAGCATTGAAAGAACAAAGCAAGGTGGACAAAATGGTCCATGACAATACCATGCTTCACATAGGACTCTGGCAGAAGAAGAACATAAAATTGAAGGGAAAACGTAAGAAACTGAGTAGGGCATTGATCAATTTGAGGTTCAGGTGTTTAGTCAAGAAACCAAGGACAATTTTGGCAGCAAGGAGACAGAAAAGAAGGCTAGATGTTTTGGCAGAAGCATCTGAGCACATGGATTGAAAAATAATGACAAAGTTTTGGTTGCATGAGGACATGCAACACCTTCACAGTGGGGGTATGTTGAGCCTCAAACCTACACTTCTTTATACATCCTCTCGGCCTCCTTTTTCTATTCATTTCCTTCTTTTGCCACTCATTCTCTCCATCAAATTGCTCAAATCATTGTATTTTAGGACTTTTTACATGGTTTTCTAATTATGCTAATGACTGTGTTTGGTTTAGAATTTTGGTTCAAAGTGTTGCGTTTCCGCAACTCACACAGGGTTTCCGCAGCTGATCCCGGTTTCCGCAGCCAACCCTAGATTCCGCAGCTGTTTTATTAAATGATATGTTCCAGGTGTCCTCCAGGAAGAAGAGCCACATGGGCAAGTTCGTGGAACCAAGGACATGGTGTGTGTCCTTCCAGCTCACCCAAACAGGTCATCAAAACCTGTGGTCAACGAGGAGGCAACTACGGTCAACAGAAGTCATTGGCGGTGGCACGACTCTGCGTGTTCTGTTTTAGAGCACGTGAAGAACAGGTGGAATCCTCCTCAGCCACGAAGACAGTGGGAAACATGAATCCAACAGTGGATTGAATGCCCACAATGACCATTGCCTAAATCCGAGGACACAGCAAGACTACGTGTTTTTACACAGCTGCTTGAATAGCTTAGTTTTCGTTAAGTTAGTTTTCTTTCCTCTGTTATAAATAAAGCGTCTTTGAACGCTGGATAGTTAGGTGTTAGCTGCTGATATGTAATTTTGAACTCCCACTATACTTTCTATTTTAATGCATAATATATGAGAAGACTGTTTTCCGTTTGAGCGTGTAATTGATCATTGAACCGGCTGGAGTAGGCAGAGGACCCCTGTTTACTGAAGGCCTGTATAGTACTCTTTAATTTCCTGCATTTCTTTTTCTCATTTCATGTATAATAGTTGTACATAATTCCTTTGATTTATGTGTTTTGATTATGTACAATAGCTGTATATACATTTTGAATTCTGCTTATTTATATTTCTGCACTTTTCCATGACTGATCAGTGTGTTATCCAGGTTTCTTAGGTGTGCCCGGGACAGTTTCTTTCTTTTCTTTTTCACAACTAGTGACACTTGTGATCATCTTGTCTATGTTGTTGACCTTCCTTGTTTTGCAGCCTTTATTTCCTTACTATCATTTCTTTAATTCACATAGTTGCTTTCTGCTTTTAGACATCAAGTTGTTTACTTATTGATGGTTTCTTCTCCATAACTTAATATCTTCATTGAGGACCAAAATATCACTTAGCACAGCTTGGTTTAGTTGCTCAAGAACTCACAATTGCTTGGCTTATTTTTAACTGTTTCTCACATGATATATTCAGTTAAAAGACAAGAGGTTAAGAAGAAGTTAAAGTATTTGTGACTAGTCTTTCTTTTATGTAGATTTACTTTAGTTTCAGATTGTTTAGTTTTTATTTGACATATATTTCATCTTCATTTTCTTGCTGTAGCAAAGATACTGGACCAATGTCATTAGTCTTTTATTTGATGCCTTTATTTTCCTTTAAGAGTTGATTTCATTTCAGTTGTTGTTCAAGATTTCTTGTAGAATACTTTTAAGTTATAAAAAGCTCATCACAATCTCACACACTTCACTCGCTTTATTTCATTTCCATCACATCACAGTAGGAGAGATATACTTGAGAACAAACTTAAAAAGTTAGAAACGACAAAAGCTTAAGAAATAGTTGCCTAAGTACATACAGTACACCTCACTTCATCAGCTTACGAGCCCTGGGTTGACATTTAAAAGTTGCAATTTAGACATCACTAAATTGACCAAACACCACTGTCAGCCAAACACAGTGGTTCAAGTAACATTGGTTATTTAGGAATCCACATAAGTATGAGATAGTTGCAAGCTTAAACACATTTCTGTTCCGCCACTTTTGTTTTATGGTTGATTTGAGCAAACCACTGTCAGCTAAAAACAATGGTTCAAATAACACTTGTTAGCTAGGCATCCACGTAAGTGTGACACATTTCTGTTCGGCCACTTTTTTTTATGGTTGATTTGAGCAAACCACTGTCAGCTAAAGCCAATGGTTCATATAACACTTGTTAGCTAGGCATGCACATAAGTGTGAAATATTTACAAGCTTGAACACATTTCCGCTCTTCCACCCTCCACGGTTGAAGTTAAATGCTACCTCCTGCAATACCCAAACAATACCTTCACAAATCTTCAAAGTGATGTCACGATGAATGTGGAAGAGGTGGTTTGTTCAGTCATATCGCAACGAGCTCTGCCTTGTTATCGTCTGCGACGAGATGTTCAGATCCATGGCAACACTGCCAGAGGAACGACGGTGAAAGGTGACAATGGGCAACTTTTGGAAATGATGGGGCTGAAGGTGAGCTGGGTGGTGATGGTGAAGGGCGTGTCAGGCTTAGAATTTGAAATTTCATTGCAGCTGCAAGGGATGCGAGAAAATGTTTAAGAAAGTTTTTTGGAAAATCAATGGTAAGAAGTGTTGCAATGATCTACATGTTTGCATGTAGTTAGTTTTGTTTTTGTTGTAAGTGTAGGTCGCGTGTTCAAAGTTGGTAATAGATATTCAACAACCATATAGCTTGTTGTTGTAGGTGTTCACACTGTCACTATTGATGCCGCAGAGAAGAAGGTTAGTGTTTACAGGTTTGTGAATTATGTCGATGTTTTGTTGAAGAAGCTGCTTGAATCCAGGAAGCATGCAAATTTGTGGTTAGTGTCTTAGAACAAACAACAGAAGGAGGCGAAGACTCAACAGCAACAAAAAAAGTAGAAACCAAGAAATAATGGCAGTGGTACTCCGAATGTTGACACTCAAAACCAACAAAAAAGAAGAAATCACGTGGACAAGAAGGTATTTCATATGATGATATGAGCTCATAGGACCACTAGAGTAGTAATAATTTTTTCTATAATGGCCTCTTACTGAACACTGCGTTGGGGTGTTTCCAGGTGATGCCATCATCACTTCTTTAGACTGAAAATTAGTGTAGTAACTAATAGGGAGAAAGACTCTGATGCACAACAGAATATAATTTTTACACATAATTTTAACAGATGAGAAAATCCACAAGAAAATACAAAATACAACCTGCTGCACAATAATGCACAATAATGGAAGCTAGTCTACTCATTCACTTCTTCTCCAAGTATTCACAAGAATAATAGTAAATACAACTCCCTAACTGGAAATTCAAGCTATCTATCTTTTCCCTCATCCTTGTCTGTTCACTAATTTACAAAGAGAAATCCATTTTCCAACCAGAAGACTAAACATTGGTCCACTATTTCTGCAAAACCCAAGGATAAATTTGGATAAATTTGTAACAAGTAGTGTCTTAACAGGTTATACAACATCACCTCATGTTGCATGTCACAGTACTTAATGTCATTATCTATTATGCAAACTCTATGACCTTTTCATATGATAAATTACTTGGTTTACACTTGTTTTGAGGATTACATATCTATTAGCATGTCACTCCATCAGACCTCTGGAAAGAAATAAGATGATGAGATTAATAGGAATTATGATTGCTGGAATATCTCATTCCTACTTGTCTCAGTTGTGATTCTTACTAAGTAAAGGAGTTTGTTCCTAGTAGTTAGGATCTATTTCCTATATTGATGTGTGGTTGAGATAATCTCTCAACCAACAGATTGTGTGTCCAAGATAGCGTACCTATCTTGAGACAACACTTCTTGTATATATGTAATCGCATTTGATTAATAAATTAATTTGGATTCTCATATTTTATCATGGTATAAGAACTTCAGGGTTCTTTATCTTGTAGGCTGAGTGAAGAGTACGATCGAGGCGAAATTGTCGCTTGGATTGAAGGGATAATCACGCTAATCTACAATAACTCTTCCACATATTTTCATTTTATCGATCATTGCAGATATTTCGTGTACAGTCGTGAAGAACTTCGCAAACCCATGGTGGTAAATCGCACGGACCGATCAGTGGAACGAAGTTGCGTGTTTTGTTTTTGAAACCCTGTGAACTATGGCAGCTGTGGTGTGGTCAGAGGGGTAGCCAAATTTGAGTGAATTTTGTGGATGATCTGAGAGATTTGAAGGATTGTTGATTTTCTTGGATCAACCATCAGATCTGTGAAGGAATCCTCTGGTGCAAAGTGATAAGTGTGTATTCTGTGAGTTGAGATCGATCTGGTTGGACGGTGGAACCAGTTATGTAAACAACCATTCTTCAAGTTGTGTGTCAAATCTCCCCGCCACGTCCTGGAGTTTCAACGAGAACCTATAAAGTGGAATTTTCATTACCTCTTTGCTAGCAGAGAAAGTGTAAGGAGATCGACTCGATAACAAGTGTGAAAAAGAAGATTGGTACAAAAAAATAGGAGGAGGTGTAGATCAATGGAGTAATGTATGGAGTAAATTCACTTGAGGGATTCAAATTTTATGATTGAATCCAGAACCGTGGAGATCTGCTGCCCAAATTGTCGTGTGGCTGCGTGTGAAACTGGTGAGGACTGCCATGGAGGCAACGTGGAGGAGTTGATCGCCAAGTGATTGGCGTGAATCGCTGAAATAACTTATTGTTGATTGCGAGGAGGAGGCCAAGGAGGCTAGATTTTGTTCTTTGTTTGCAAGTTGCACGGAGATCGGCAACAACGTGGAGTGTCGACCTGGTTTGAAAAAAAAATAGAGTGTGTATGAGTGTTTGTACACTTTCCAAGTATCTCACCTAGAGATCCAAGTTAAAATATAGTTTATATATTTTGGAAAATTTGAAGATGAAGAACTTTCCACAGATTCACAAAGTTATCATAAGAGGAAACCCCGTCATCATAAGAGGAAACCCCAGAGCATTATGAAGCATGAATAAGTTTCAAATGAGAATCCTCACACATTGTGACATGTAGATAAATGTAGATATAGATTTTAACTTTTTGTCTTCATAAATAATAATACATTACTATGCATCATTGTAGGAAAGAACAAATAGAAGGGGCATTAGGTTATTCCTTTATAGGTGCATACTAGATTTTCCAGTTGGGAAGTTACTTGAGTAAAACTTTTAATTTGTTATCATTGAATGCATTGCTTTTGTATGGCTTTTGTGTGGCATGATGAATATTGCATTTTATCTTATGATTCTATTTCATGGTCAAGTCATTTGGATTGGATATTTGAATTATCATATTGTTCTTTCTCACATTGATGTTATAGAGCTAATGGAAAAAAGAATGACTAGGAGGCTTTGTTAGAGAAATATTAGGTAGGTATACATACCTCATGCTAATTTTTATTATTGTAGTTGTTTCGTTCTATTAGAATGAATTGAAACTTGGTAGCTTGAAATAAATCAAATCTGGCATGCTTGATGATAACTTCAAATTGTAAAAAGATAAGGACATGTATTCAAAGGATAGAATGGAGATTTGAATTATCATATTTCTCTTTTCCATGGTGATACTATAGAGATGGTGGAAAATAATAAAATGCTTGATGATAACTTCAAATTGTGAAAACATAAGGACATATATTCAAAGGATGGAATGGAGATTTGAATTATCATATTTCTCTTTTCCATGGTGGTATTATAGAGATGGTGGAAAATAATGAATGGGAGGCTCTGTTAGAGAAATATTAGGTAGGTACACATACTTCATGCTAAGTTTTTTAATTTAGTTGTTTAGTTATACTAGACTTATTTGAACCATGGTATCTTGAAACAAATCAAATATGGTAGGCTCTATGACAACTTCAAATTGAGCAAAGAGAAGGACATGTATTCAAAAGATGAAATTAAGGAAAAATATATTTTGCTCCTACTTAAAAGCACAAAAAATTCTGACTTTTATGGTGGAGGAAATTTAAAATAAAGAGAAAAGTGTCACACACCAACATGGTAAGCATAAGTTAATGTGGTATTGATGCTTTGATCGATCACAATTGATTATATTGAAATCAATTTTCTATATGTCATAATCTAGAATATTATTGAGGTTGGTAAAATTAGATGTTAGAAAGTGAGATTAGGCTAATAAAATTATGATTTTGAACTCAACACTTGCAAGCTAGCCCATAGAACGTAGGTTTCCTAATTTTGCAGAAGTTCCATTGAAGGTCCCAATAAAAAGGAGAAATGAAATTCTCTTTGTCAACTCTCGAGTATTTTCTGTTATATTTTTATTGTGATTTTTTCTAAGAATGTTGCTTATATGAGTTGCATCTGAGAAAATTTTCCATTTTCATCTAATTTTAAGTGAGAATTGGTCCATTATGTTTTCCTAGGCTCATTATGGCTGCAAAACATATAGTTAAAATAACGTTTGCTTCTTTTAGGATCAATTAGCTGTAAAAGCATGTTGAATGAAAAAGTTTCAGTACTAATACAATATTATCTTTAACCATTTATCCTTTATGATTTTGTATTCATGTTTTGGGTTCTACTTCGTATTAAACATGTATCGCAAGTTTGAGAATTTTTATGAACAAAAAGGAGAATATTGGAAGCACATAGTTTCAAGGAAATATATACGATAGGACTGGTCTAGTTGAGAGGACGATCTTATGTTTTGTCTAAGAGATTTGTTTTATGATTGAAAAGGACAAATGTCAATATATATTCAACATTCACAACCAATTTTGCAAGGTAGGGTGTAGGATGAAACTTGTCTTTTTAAATATCGATCTTATGTTTTCTCTAAGATAATTTATGTATCATTGAAAAGAAAAAATGTCAATATATATTCAATATTCATATATTTTATCCTGTATAATACAATTAATTTTTAGGGATCCAATGGCAAAAATTTTCGCATTTAACTCTCTTGGTGGCTCAATATTTAGATACATGATAACTTTATGCTGAAAATGGATCAAATATTTCATCCAAACGATATAAAATTAATTAAAAATAATACATCATAAAGCCAAAGAGTGGGCACACATGTACCTATACCTCACCTTATGAGACCTATCAATAACCACCTAATAGTGCATTGGATGAAAGTTGGATGTCTAGCATATACTATCATGTATAACAATTTATGATGCATATGTTGTTGGGAAATTGTGCAATGCATTCAGTAAAGCATGACATGCCCTAAATAAAAAATAGTTACAAAGATCAAAGATAAAAATTAGTTACAATTAGTGGATTGCATGTTGGTATCTTTATATATGAAGATCATAATTAGTTGTTGTCCTAAGTTCCTCAACAAAAAATCCCTAAATCCCTAGATTTAGGGATAATTGGAAATATCCCACTAAGATCCAAGATGACATTTTTGGGAATTGGAGATTCACTTTGAACCCTAAATTTAGGGCCAATTGGAACAACACCACAAACATTGAAGTTTCCACGATTCTGCAACACCGTGCATCGTATTACCGACCTTGATGTAACTTTTCATTATCTATTGTTATATCACCTCGCAGAATGACAAGGCACTTGATTTTGTGTAATGCGTAGAAATTATAAGGTAGAAGAATTGATTGGAAATCTCATGGGAGCCATTAGAAGTAGTTTATTAGTTCACTTCTTTAGATTGAAAATTAGTATAGTAACTAATATGGAAATAGGCTATGCTCCAAAGGAGAAAATGTTTTTACACATAATTTTAGTAGATCAGAGAATCCACAGGAAAACAAAACCTACTACATAACAATGGTAGCTAGCCTACTCATTCACTTCTCCAAATACTCACAAGAATATCAACAAAGACAAGTCCCTCACAGGAAATTCAAACCAGTAGTTATCCATCTTTTTCCTCATCCCTATTTGTTCACTAATTTACAAAGAGAAATCTATTTTTCAACCACAGGACTAAAAACTGGTCCATTGTTAACTAAAATAATTATACAAAACCCTACGATAAATTTGCAGGAAGCAATGTCCTAATAAGCTATACAACATCACCTCATGCTGCGTGTCACAATACAATGCCAAGATCTCTTATCTATTTTAGAAACTCTGCAACATTTTTGGTGTTATCAGTTACTTGGAGTACACTTGATTCTAGGGTTCCATCTCTATTAGATTGTTTCTCCATCAAACCTCTGGCGAGAAAGAAGGCGATGAAATCTGAAGGAATTATGATATTTTGGAAATTTTGAAGAAGGCAAACTTTCCATAGATTCACAAGCTCTTAGCAAAGGAAACCAAAAAAAGAATTTTGGAGAATGAATAAAATTCGAATGAGTATATTTACAAATTGTGGTGTGTGTGTGTGAATTTTGTGTCTTCATAAATAAATATATATGACTAGGTATTATTTATGACTAGGCATATCTATAGGAAAGAACAAATAAAAGGGGCATTAGGTTATTCCTTTATGGGTGCAGACAAGATTTTCCAGTTGGAAAGTTACTTGAGTAGAACATTTAATTTGTTGCCATTGATTACATTGAATTTGTGTGACTTGTTGAATATTGTGTTTTATCTTATGATTCCATTTCATACTCAAGTCATTTGGCATGGAGATTTGAATTATTGTATTTCTCTTTTCCTTGGTGATACTATAGAGCTAGTGGAAAATGATGACTATGAGGATTTATTAGAGAAAGATCAGGTAGGTATACATACTTCATTCTTAATTTTTTATTGCAATTGTTCAGTTATACTAAATTGATTTGAAAATTAGTATCTTGAAATAAATCAAATCTGGCATGCTCTATGATGTCTTAAAATTGAGCAAAGAGAAGGACATGTATTCAAAGCATGGAATGGGGATTCGAATTATTGTCTTTCTCTTTCCCATTGTGATACTATAGAGCTAGTGGAAAAGAATGACTAGGAGGCTTTTTTATTCTCTAAGAAAAATTCAAATGAGAAAAAAGGACATGTATTAAAAGGATGGTATGAAGGAAAAATATATTTCAATGCTACCTACAAGCACCAAAAAAATTCAAAATTATATGTTGGAGAAAATTTTAAATCAAGAGAAAAGCAATGACACCATCACAGTAAGCATAAGTTAACGTATTATTAATGTTTTGATCAATCACAATTGATTAGATTGAAGTCATCTTCCGATACATGCTCATAATCTAGAATATTGTCGACGTTGATAACATCAAATATTGGAAAGTGAGTTTACACTAATAAAAAACATGAGCTTGAACTCAGTGCTTGAAATCTAGCTCTTAGAAAGTAGATTTCATGATTTTGTAGAATCACCATTGATGGCCCCACTACAAATGAGAAATGGAATTCTCTCTATTGACTTTGGAGGATTTTCTTTTATATTTTTATTGTGATTTAGTTTAAGACTATTTCTTATATCAGTTGCACCTCAGTAAATTTTCCATTTTAATGTAATTATATTCTTCATATAAAGCCTAGAAAAACCTCAACGGGAAGGGTTCAGAGAAAAATGAAGCCTCCTCTTATTAGTCCCTGCCTGGGACTATTAGCGTTCGATACGCAGTCAACTGGCTATTAGTTGATGCGTTGACCTCAAATATGTGCCCGCTATTTACTACTTAACCAAAGTTTACCTGCGCAATTTCCTGGCAAAAAAATTTTATCCAAAGTTTTTGTTTGGAGGTCTTATTGCCGGCCTCACGTCGCCCGATGCGCTCAACCTGCGCTCAACTTGCGTTAGCCTAAGTTTTTTATCGCCGTGAAGGTAAGGAATTAATTAGTTAGCGAGTATCATATTTGCTGTTGTTGGTGCATCTGAGTACACATCAAGCGTTAGCCTAAGTTTTTTATCGCCGCGAAGGTAAGGAATTAATTAGTTAGCGAGTATCATATTTGCTGCTGTTGGTGCATCTGAGTACACATCAAATGCACGCATAGATTGCATGCAGTCCAGGTGTCTAGGTATCGCACACCCTCATTCTTACTGAGTAGGCAGCCTGTCACACGATAATCACCATTACATTATGCCCAGATATGCCATTTACCCTGTTTCTGTTAACTGTTTTTGTTTTACAGAGGAGGTATTCTGCCACAGTCAGTCGTGGCACGACCATATGGTCTGGAAAATGCATCATCCGACTTCAGTTCAAGTCTCTCTGAATCTTTTCGCAAGAGTGGACAAGAAGATATTTCGATTTTGGCATCTCAACGGGCATTTGGACAGTAAGACAATTAGCCAATACCTCAATAAATTCAACTTGTTTTTGTTTGCTTTTACATAATGACAAAATATTGAACAGAAGCTGTTATTATCTTGCACAATATGCGCTTCATAATGTTGATGAATACAATTTTGCAGTGTGCCAATAACGCCTTTGGAGATGGCCATCGATTACTACTTTTACGATTTCGAAATTGCAGGTTCTTATCATCTCTGCAAATTAATCTCTACAATTATTGGGTTTGACAATTTGATATACTGATCTAAAAACAAATGACCAATCTAAAAAACAATTGATTGCACTTTGGTGTGTAGAGCCTCCCAGAGTGACGAGCTTAAAGAATGTGGAACCTGATGCAACATTCGAATATTATGGGGATGATGAATATTTCGTGGCCGACAGTCGAGGATACGAATATATTGCTCACAAGTTAGCCCAAGAATTCCTTGAATCTCATAACGGAACTATAACGGACGACCGTCTCAAACTCAGGAAGGTAGGCTTTTCTATGAAGTACTGACTATCTATTTTTGACGCCATCTCTATTTAATTTGGTGTTTAAATCTAATTTCTTCAACTATTTAGTCTTGAAAATGAATTAGACTTAATAATTAGAAAAACAATTTCTGCAATATTAAGTTTTGGGAAGGTTTTGGGAAGTTTTGGGGTTTTCTTGTATTGACTTTGACAAGCAATTTTTTACTTAGATTTTTGTGTGAAACGATGTTTGCAGAATATTACCCCGCAACGGGTGGATATGAAAGTACCACTGTATTCTGCTGGCTGCGAAAGAAAAATTCGAAATGCTCTCTCCCATATAAAAGGTATTCCCGTTATTCTATCTGCAGAACTACACTTAAATTATTACTATGTAGGAATGGATTGTTACAATGGAATATAGTCTGCTTACAATACTCAAAAGATGCGTTATACCAGACCCCAGAGATGCGTTCTGCGATGGATGTGGTCAGCTATTTTATTCTGAACATATTAAATACCTTTCCCAGTTTAGGTTTAGCGTCCTCTTAGCAATCTATAGGTTCCATTTGTATGATTCGGTCCAAAGAACAGTGCCAACTTGCTGCTGTTGGTGCATCTGAGTACACATCAAATGAATGTGGATTGACTTTGACAAGCAATTTTTTACTTAGATTTTTGTGTGAAACGATGTTTGCAGAATATTACCCCGCAACGGGTGGATATGAGAGTACCACTGTATTCTGCTGGCTGCGAAAGAAAAATTCGAAATGCTCTCTCCCATATAAAAGGTATTCCCGTTATTCTATCTGCAGAACTACACTTAAATTATTACTATGTAGGAATGGATTGTTACAATGGAATATAGTCTGCTTACAATACTCAAAAGATGCGTTATACCAGACCCCATAGATGCGTTCTGCGATGGATGTGGTCAGCTATTTTATTCTGAACATATTAAATACCTTTCCCAGTTTAGGTTTAGCGTCCTCTTAGCAATCTACAGGTTCCATTTGTATGATTCGGTCCAAAGAACAGTGCCAACGACTGGAATTTGCACCCCCGGCAGGGACTACCGCTACGGCAGTAGCTCCCTTGTTGTTATCTAGCTTTTAACGCTTTCATTAATCTTTTCTGGAGACTCTATCACCTGGTTATAAAAGTACTATTGTTTGCAGAGTATCAAAGTTTTTAGATACTTTTTTTCATGCTCTATGACCAAGTTTCATGCTAGATCCACTTTTTTAGACTTATTATGTTTGTATAACATTGGCAACTCTCTTTTTAGGGACATAAAATGAATTTGAGCAAAGAAAAATCAAAATGGCACATTTAAATATTTATTGAAAGAGATTTTATATATTAATATATAAATAGTAAAAAGCCTTTGTGTTTCAGAGGTAAGTAATTGGTTATGTAGTATCCTTTTATGGTCCTCAAGAGGCGATATAGCTTAAATATAAAACTTGCTTTAGTTGCTTGGTACTAATACGATATTACTTTTAACTATTTATCATTTGCACGTGTGTATTCATGATTTTGGTTCTATTTCGTATGAAACATGAATCATAACTTGGAGAATTTTTATGAACAAAAAGGAGAATAATGGAAGCATGTAGCTTAACATGTGTAACTTTTCAACACCTAACACATTAGACATGAATCCTACAAAGAAAGTTGGATTTGATGGTGTAATTGAATACATTTTTTTTAGAAAATAAGCCTAATATATGCCACTACAAACATTTATTCATGATATGAATTTGAATTGATATGTACATGATTGAAAAATGTACATAAAATTATAAACTTCAACCTAAATCTCGCTATGTTTTAAGTAAATATGTTTGTGTGGCACGGCTAATAGGAGTCCTAATCTTTTTTTAACATCTAATGGTATTGGTAGGGAGAAAATAGCATTTATATTCCAAAACGTATTCCATCGTTCCTTTCTTACTAGAATGTATAAACATAATTATAAGGTAAAAGTCTACAACCCTTCATTTTAATCGACTTCATGATAAATAAGGTGTTAGATGTAACACCCCCACCCACATTTTCCCAATTTCACTAACCTGCCAGGGTAAGCATGAGGTGAAGAGTTACTATGATATGACTCATCCACCCATCTCTAGTTAAGGAAGTGGGGCCTACAAGCTGACCACAAACTGACAACTCATATCATTCCTGAGGGCTACAGGACACTGAGAGGCCAAGGGACCACTCCAAGCTATTTTCACTGACCTAGACTCCTAACCCCATGAAAAATCTTGCATGACTACAATTGTAACCCTCCAACCACATGCATAACACTACCTCCATGCAATTACAAACCAAATTCTCCAGTTTACAGTGTTCCATCATAAGATCTGAGCCACAATTCCAATACAACCTCTAGATCACTACCCAAAACTTCCTACGACATTATAGTATCATAATTTACTTGATCACCAATATAAACATCCAAACTTGAATCAGAAACTTGACCTAGACTGCCTAGAACACATTAGACATTTCATCAAACTCACTGCAAACATAAATGCTACATGTCATGAATGCATATATGATCATATTAGTGTGATATTAATATGAGAATCACCTAGAAGGATATGCACCCTCTCCACATTGCTGCAACGACACCTATTAAGCCATGCATTCATCAATCACTGAATAAATGATCAAAACATGTAAATATCCATAGATATAACACATCATATAACTAGCATATATCATCAAAATAACTAACATAGAAACAATGGAAACTCAGCCATAATATTTCCAACATAATTACTAAAAATTCTCATAAATAACAAATAGGGAAATTTCTCACATTAATATATGAAAATACCAACCAAGTCAATGACTTCCATGCACCACCCGACCATAGAATGGGCCGAACAAAATCCCTCTTTCAACCAATCACCCCCATGCCATATTACAAGCATGAATGTGGGATCCCATGGAATAAACAAGGAAAAACCAAACTAGGACTTCTAGATAGGTTTATAGGGGCAATTCTATAATATTTGAAGTCCAAATTTTTCAGATTTTCTATGTATTCCTTTGGATTTGGGTTTTTTGACCTCCCGCCTATGCGATCATGATTTTCGATCACAAGACTGACTCGAGAGGGATATGGATGTGATTGAATGCATTTTGAGACCTGGTTAAACTCTCCAATCATGTGTTTTCGAAATTTTTCTTGTGTATTGCATTATTTGGCTATTTTTTGTAGGAGGAAGGCTGAATAATTGGGTTTCATGTGCCTGTCGATTCATTCCAATGGGAAACTAATTCTTTTATGGAAAAGCGTGGTTTTTCCATGATGGAGGGTTGTAACCGATGTGTTACAAATGCACAAAGAGCACAAATACTGAAGGTGGCTGAGAATGCGTGCAGAGGCCGAGAAATAACACAAAGAGAAGAACTGACAGAGGGTCGCTTGGAGGTTGGGCGAACCCAGAAGCTCCTGAGAGCTAGATTTATACCTTTCTTTTTCACCTTTATTGCCTTCATGAGGAGGTGAATTGAATGAAGAAGTAACCCCCTTTGGAACACCATCAACCTCTTCAATGGTTTCAAAGTTTCCACAACTCTCTGGTTCAAGTGTATGCTTATGAACATCTACATCCTGCAAATGATGTTTCAAGCTATTACATTCTCCATGAATACAATCTTCACACTCTTGAGGTAGAAGACCTGCAATGAAACTCCTTCTTGGAACTATTTCAATAGCCTTCATGGCAGCTTTGGAACTCTCTCCATAAGGCTTTCCATAGCCAATACCCAAATACTTAGTCCTTTCCTCAACTATTATTGGCTCAGCAATACCCTGTGCATGTTTTCCGAAGCCTTTTCCTTCATAGCCCATCTTGGACATTAACTTAGAACCTATTCCTCTGGTATGTTTTTCAAAAGAACCAACATAACCATTCTTAGAGGAATTTGAAGACAAATAAGAATTGTTTACCTCTTCTTCAAGTTGATACTTGATCAAGGCTTCTTTGGCAACAAAGAGTTTTGTGTCCAACTCATACATCCTTTTTAGGTTCATAGTTGCAATATGAAGTTGCCTCTCCATTTCCTGCAATTTGCCAGAAACCAACTGCTTCTCTTCCTCCATGGAATTCAATTTATTTCTAAGTATGCTGCTCTTCTTTCCATATTCATACATTTCTCTCACCTTGTCCATCATGATGAACAATTCTTGCTTCATGTCTTCATCAAAGACTCATGTGATGAAGGAGGAATTTGAGGAATCACTTGTAGAAATTGGCATTATTCCAATGAAGAAAAAACTTCAAACAAGATTAAGAAAGAACTTTATTCAAGAAACCCTTTGCAATGAACCTCTTGTGCTTCAAGGATTTCCTTGAGGTCCTTTGGGATAAGAACAATGCCTTCAGACCTTCTTCCTTTTTGTCCTCTCCTGGACTGAGCTATCAATATCTTTCCCTTCACCTCTACAAACTCAAACAATATTCAGTCTGCAAACAAGCATACCATCAACCTCTAACTGTTTAAACACCTTTCAGACAAGCAATCTTTGCTCTTTCAATCAAGCATTCTGACTTGATATCACTTGCTCTAGTAAAACTAGCTTTGATATCACCTTCCTAAAGGTGGGGTTAATCAATCTCACGCTCTAATACCACTTGATCTGAAATGGGGAACTAAAGGCTTCTTGTCAAGCTTACAAGAACCTCTCCCATTCCAAAGCTTATATATTCCCAAAACCTTATGATTAACCAATTTCGGAATTAAAAAGTGCTTGAAAATAGGTGTATGCTTGTGTTTATTTTTAAAATGTTCATGAGCTTTTAAGTTGATTTTATTAAACTGATATAAAAACATATAAAAATGAAACAGTGCAGCAAATAAGCATCACACATAATAGCAATATAATATGGAGTTCACCCAAACCTCTTAGGCTATGTCTCCTTGAGCTCTAGTCAACTCAACTAGGTGTTATAGCTCCAAACCTCACTCTTGATGTTTGTGATGCTGCACTCATGGCCAAGGGCAACCTGTCCTTCCAGAACTGGTCCAAAGACTTTAAAAAAACAGTGGTTTACTCCCTATACATGACATTGCCCTGAGCTAAATGCGTGTGTACCTAGCTCTGTGTATACCCAATTCACGTATATGTCTTAAAACACTTAAAAACATTAAATCTCTTTGATTTCGGGTGGAGATCACGGGTTTTACCTATTGACTACCTATTAGTGCCTATGGCCCAACTGTTGCCAACAAATTCCCAACTAAAAAACTACTTTGGGAGAAGTATAAAAAGGACTCAATGGGAAGGCCTAAAGAGGAGAGAATAGAGAGAAAAATCACTCTACTGAGATTATCCCTGATCAGGTTTGAAGATCCTTGTGCTTCCATCACTTCCCCCATTACAGAAAACCCCTGTTTCCTTGAGTTATGATATCTTTCCATTAGTTGAGATATCCTTGAGTGAGTCATGGAAGGATTTTGTTGAAGGCTTGAGATTGGACAAATCCAGAGGACGGTTCTGCTTGGAGCCTGCGAAAGGAAGACTTGGGTGAAATCATTCCTTATTGTATTTTAGTTATCTATAATAAAATAAACACTTGTCCTGTTCCTGATATTAATCTTCTTCATGCTTATGATATCAAAGTTATGATTTATATATGAATGGTTGTTTCAATTGTATAACTAACTACCTTTCAATATGTTATGAAGTTTATTTCATTATGATTCTTGGCCCATATACTTCTATGCTTCCTTGAATTGATTGTTTTGCAAGTTGAAGAATCGAAAGGAACTCTAAGAGGGTTTGGACCCTGGCTGGATCTACCTAAACGAAGGACCACCAGGTGCACCTCTCTTCACGTAGTTTGCTTATATTAATATCATGGCTGTATGGCATGCTTATTTTTCTTTGTAGATAACTCCTGCTCTGCTAGGGTATTGACCAAAGACCCTAGGGGACCTTGTACCTAAACATAATTGGAGACTCCGATGGGGACAACAGTATTGTTGTTTCTAGTTTGGGTTTATTCAAGCCAATTAGGGCTCAACTGTTTATTTACTTACTGTGATTGAGCAGTCTGTTCCTGTAGGAAATTAAACTGTAAGTTTGATCAGTTTCTTCAAACACTTTTTTGTTTTTTCTTCTGATCTGTTATATATGCATCTTGGTCAGGTTACAGTCATGTATGTACGCAAGTTTCACCATATGAACCCACGTATAAGTAGGCTTCTGTGGACTGATAGCGTATACACGCAACTATGTATTGACACAGTCATGTATACCGTAAAATTTTCAACAATTTTCAAATATTTTTGTTCCTGAAGATCTGTCTGCTGGTCTGAGTCTTTCCTGAATAGTTACTTTTCTGTGTCAGTCTCTATTTTTATAGCAAGTTCATGATTTCAAACTCTCTCTGGTTGTGGAAAGTGTTCGTCTTGTTTTGTTTTGTTGCAAGCGTAATCATTTTTCTTTAAACACACAAGATTTATTTTTGGGAATCTTGGTTTTTCTCGTCTTCCAGGGCAGAAAGATTGGTCTCAATCTTTGTGGAAAACCTTGTTTTGGTGAACTTTTTGTTTGCGTGTCAAAATCGCATCTTTGTGGCCATTTACTTTTATTTATTTTTGAAATTTGTTGTGTGACGATTTTGAGAGTTGTCTTTCTTGATCGTTGTCATCAAGCTCTTTTTTGCTACTTTTTTATTGTTGAGAGCATCTTGAAACACTTGTTTTGTTGATTTTTTGCCCATTTTGAGTTGATAACTTGCAAAGTGTTTTGGTTGCTTATTCTACAATCTCAAAGTTCTCAATAGTGTTTGGAGCACTTTTGAAACATCATTTTTGTTTTTGCTTTTGAAGCAAACTTCTTGAAAACTTGGTTTTTGCCTTCCTTGGCCTTGTTTTGATTTAGTTTCTTTTTTGCGAGTGAAAGTGCATTTTTGTTTGTCTTGACATTTTCTTTTAGTGTTTGGATGAAAATGAACATTAGCAACTTATATTCCATCTAAACATCTTAAGTGGCGAATTAGAATTGATAAACAAGTAACTTTAATTCTTTGATTTAGAGTAGTCTTAAGTTTTGCATCAGCATGTACTCATTGCATTAGGATAAATTTGTGCATCTCTAAGGGCATCCATAGTTTTGTTAATTTTTGTGAGTGTGAAGCTTGAGTAAAAGAAAAGAAAATAAAATTTATTGCTTTCTTAGAAGTTCCTCAGAACGCAGTAGAAATTTCTTCCATCGAAGAACAAAACGAGTGCATTTGCTTATAGTTTGGCTTTTATTAATTTATTTTGCGTCAGAACACCACAAGTTTCATTTCCGCTTATCCTTTGACTTACGAGCAGCCCATTTAAAAACAAGCGCTATTTAAAATACACTAGAACTTTTTATAATTGTCAATTTAGACACACCAACAAGTTTTAGGATATTTTAGGGCCTTGGATTAGGCGTGTGGACAAAAAACTCTCCGAGGTCATTTAAACTGTCAAACATAGGAGTCTGAATAGTGAGTGCAAATCCAATAGCGTTAGGAAGACCAGGAAAGCTCTGGATCTGGGAGTTAAGCATGAGGGTTTTTGAAGATAAGGAAGAGAGATGCCCCCTCTCCTACTTGTCGGATCTTACCTCAATACTATTATGCCTGGCTTCTGACAGGAGTTGGTGACCTTAGTTGCTTCTCCTAGGGATCTACATAGATGGCTACGGAGGGGGATCCCATGGCACCTGAGGTCGACATTGTATCACTCTCAATGGTACTACTGGAGGGCACCCTTGCGAAGCTTAGGATCTTGCACCGATGCAGGCTATTGTTAGGAGGTCGGCATAACTTCCTATGTTACCTTCGCTGGTAGGACTGGTCCATCATTATCCCAGACTATCTTTGGAAGGCCCCTTACTTCACCTTTTTGTATTTTTGTGTCTCGTCCTAATCACCTGGAGTAGAAATACTTGGAATTTGTTTGACTGGCTGACATCTTTTAGGGACTTTATAGTTGAGTGCTCTTTGTTCCTTGTATATAGTTGGCTTTAGGTACTTTTCTCTAGTCACTTTTTGGACTTTATATTCTAAGTGACTAACTTACCACTTTGCCGATGTTGAAAGGCTTTTGGTCCCTCTTTCGGAAGTTGTGGAGTTGCCTCCTCAAGGGCAAAGGCTTTGATTGTGTGTCTATCTTCCTTGAAGAGTCATTTCTACATTCCCATAAGGGAAGGGTCTGTGAATCAGTTAGATATGGCCAATATTCCCGTGGAAACCAACCAAGGTACCTTCCCAATAGGGGATCCTTGTGCTTTTCCTTTCTTTGGAAATGTTGGTACTCCCTTGATGGCCACTTTGAATATTCCTGGATTGAATGTTGGACTACCCATTTGGCTATGGTCAACTCCGAATATTCCAAATTCTCTTGAAGCTTCTTAGTTGAATGCTTTATTTCAGGGGCATCTCATGGATGTTAATTGTTCATCTTCTTTCAAAGAGAAATCTGGGATTCCTCTTTCTCCTCCTTCTTGTAATAAGAAATATAAAAAAGGGACAAAGAGGAAGTCAAAGAAGAAGAATAATTCTATCCATTCATCATCAACCTCTACTATTCATGTTGAAGATGAGCCTTCAGCCACTGCAAGTCATGTTGGAGGCACAAGTCTAGTCACTGGAAGTCATACTAGCACTTCATCATCAACCTCTGCTAATCATGTTGGAGATGAGCCTTCAGCCGCTACAAGTCATGCTGGGGGCATAAGTCTAGTCACTGCAAGTCATACTAGGAAAGAGTCACCGACCTCTGCAAGTCATGTTCAGGACTCTTTGGAAACCACTGCTAGTCATGTTGGCGGAATGGAGGTTGATAAGAAACCTGGACGTAGAAGTTTTAAACCTAAGTTCCCTTGTAAGATATGCAAGGGAGACCATATTACTCATTTATGCCCTGGTATTCCAGAGGTTCAAGGATATGGACCGAGTCTGAAATTACTTCTACTCCTAGATCTGATATGGTTTCTCATCAATCCCATCAACCATTAGTAGATAATGTGGTTGAGCCAGTGCAATCACTGGATGATTACACTCCTCTTTTGGGGGGTGAAGTGCCTAACAAAAGAGTCTGTTTCATCTCTATTATAGAGTCTTCTAGTATAGGTGGAATTCCAGTTTCTTCGAATGTTCCCCCTCCAATCTCCAGGAGTGTTAACTTTGATTGGGATAGTCTTTTCGATCCTCGTCTTCCTTCTGCTGCACCTTTCCAAATAAAGGTTAAAATTAATTCCACAAATGTCTATCGATGTATGGTGGATGAAGGATCCTCTACAGGTATTATATCCTTTTTGACTTGGAAAGCTTCGAGTTCCCCAAAGTTGTTAACATCTCAGAATCAGTTGTTAGCCTAGATAGAAGACCTGGTAAATCTATGGGTGTTCTTCCTCAATTTCCTATTACTTTAGGTGGGAAGACTGTCTTAATCGATATGATGGTGGTTGATAGCCCTTTAGACTTTAATATGCTACTTGGTTGTGATTATGTCTATGTTATGAATGTTGTGGTGTCTTCACTCTTTCGAGTAATGTGCTTTCCTCATAACGGGAATATTGTCACTAGTAATCAACTTGCATCTGATAATTACCACCCTAATTCAACTTTACTGCAGAATACCCCTTGGTTTGTTCCAAGTGCTTAAGTAGACTCTACCCTACCACGGGTCAATTATGTGGCATTGAATCCTCAATGTTCAAACACTTTTGGGAAGGATCCTTTGACCTATTATTCTCCTTCTTAGGACTTGGTCCTTATAGTTGATTGAGAGATTCTTCCTATAGGGACATGGGACCCTTTAATTCCCTCTTTTGATCCTTGTAGTTCTCATGATTTCTCAGAACTTCATTTTCCTTCACAGGAGGAACTCTTTGAAGCCATGAGTTTTGACTACCAAAGGAGTCCTTGGCCCAATCCCTGCAAGTGGTTTGTCCAGAATAACTATTATACATAAGCCGCAAGGCTGCGTGGTTCCCTGTACCATATTGTATATATAAGGTATGCATTTTCAAGTTTTTCATTCTATAACATAAGATTTTATATGAATTTTATTTGTGGGATGTATTAACTTCTTGCCTAGTGTTCCTATTTATGTTTATAGAACTTGGAAGAACTCTTCTTTGGAAATTTTTATGGTTGGTTCGTTCTGACAGATATTGGTTCTTGAAACTGGCATATAGGTTAGGTTTTTCTACCTGCATTGTGCACTTACTAGTTTCCTTTCCCATTTTGGCCTTAGGATCAACCCCACCAAGTTATGGTACGAAACCTTCTCATTGCTTAGAAGTATCATGACTTGTGTGGTAGAGCCTACCTTATCATGGGTGCCGTAGTTAGTACCTTGTTGTCACTTGGCACTCATGCTATTTTTTTTTTATCCCTAGGCTCTGGAGTCCTATGTCGTCCCACCATGACTTATGCAATGAGGACTCTTTCCTCTTTGCTTCTTCACTTCGTTCTGGCCTTATGCCCTAGAGGCTCCTTTGTGTTGAGTTTTACTACTGCATTGCATTTTGACCATTTACACCTCTTGGCCTTGAGTCGTCTTCACTTGGACTCGTGTTTAAGCCAACTTTTGACCATGAAAACTTCAAAATCAAACTTGCATTCCCTTGACTTCTACAACTTGACACACCTTGACTCATGAAAGGAACATACCTTTGAGTGTCCTTGACCAATTTTCACCTCCCTGCATTAAGCATAGGATTGTTCCAATCCAAAGAACTAGATCATCTATTTCACTGAAACTCATTCTTTCCACTGTACTATAGCATTCTTTTATTCTTTTTCCAGCTTAAAAAAAAAGACAAAAAAAATTATATATTCCAAAAAGAGTGGGAACGGGACAGTATTTCCATTTATTGTTGGCAGCTAGAGTCAGTCATGTTCCCCATGAACAAAGCACTCAAAACAAAGTCTCCTCTGTTTGAGCGGGATTTAGTTTGACTTAGATAAGCCTTAACCTTGTTATTGAGTCAGTTCTCCCCAGATTGGTTATCTCTTCCAATCATATGGAGGGTTCGTTCATGCCTCCTGCATGATGAACTTATACAGATTCATCATATGCTACCACATAGTCACATTGAGTCGCTCTTTTGTTCAAGGGGAGTTAGCCTGAGTCAGCCTCTCTACGGTGTCTCTTGACTCATTTTTCAGTAGGCCATCCCTGGTTATCAATGTCTTGTCTATCATCACATCAATTATATTGGTCCTTTACTCATGCTGGTTTGAGAAGGCCTCCATTCACTTCTTGGTGGCGGGTCTTTTCCTTATCGACGACGACATCTTGCTCTGAGGATAGGCCTAGAGCCACACCCTGGCCCTAATTTCATTATTGATAGGTCACCTTGTGCTCAGCATCGATCAGTATCATGGGTTTTTGATTGAGTGGTTTCCCTTATGTTCGACATTAGCTTACACTATCACACATTAGGATTCGTGCAATACCTTTCTTTCCATTTGACTCTATTGGTGGATACCTTGCCTCTGTGTCAGCTTTCATTATTGGTTGGTTCAGAGGGTTTCTGTCATGTGCTAGCCACATCTTGTGTACGCCGGAAATGTGCTTCAATCGGGTTACTACATATTTTTCGTCCAATTCCTTCCACATTATTGGGCTACGGGTTACATTCATGCTAGATTGATGAAGGATTCCTTAATGCCTTCCTTCTAGTGGATATTTCCCTATCGAATATGACAAATTTCTCTGGGGCAAAGATCTAGAGTCCATCCGGTAGTACCTTGGGGTTTGTATTCATTAGTGGAATATCCTTTGCTATCAACAGTGGGAAACCATCATTGTCTCATGATTGATAGATTCTTACAGGTGTTCGACTCCAACTCATCTATTCACACTTGTTAGATTGTACTAGGTACCTTGACACTCATTATCATTATCGGTGACTAGTCTCGCGTTTGTTAATGGTATACATCAATGACCAGTAATCAAACGATTTCTCACATGGTTGACTTCAAATCATTTATTACCATGGTGTAGAAATGTACCACGACAGTTGGTGAAGACCTCAGGTTGCATCAGCACTCATTGGTTCACTTGACAGTTGCTCCTGTTGTTGCTAGTTGATACCACTCCACCTTATATGTCGCAGTCATTCATGGCGATATTTTATATGCTGGCACTTGAGTTTGCAGTGTAGTACCATCTTACTCCATCATGTTCATTTGGTACTTTTGGGATCAGTCTTTGATATCAGTGATCCACTTCATCCTTCAACATCATTGACATTCTTATATGTGATATTCAGACATGTACTTGTTCGATCGTGATCAGATGATCCATTATGTATTTTCCAGTCTTTTATATTTGTATACTTAGTGGATGCACTTGTACTTGATATGTAGACATGCTTTACTTTCTCTGAGCATGGGAATGCCCGCCTTAGATAGTGTTTCTTTCTGATCTCCTTTTATGGCTTGGCAGGCGGAACTCTCGTGAAGTCCTTCTCAGTTTTTGATAGGTTTCCTTTCCACGCACTTACTTAATACATTTTGCTCATCATGTACACCTTCTGACCTCATATATTAGGGGGCATCTTTTATAGCTCCAAATCTCACTCTTAATGTTTGTGATGCTGCACTAATGGCCTAGAGCAACCCCTCCTTCTAGACCTAGTCCAAATACTTAAAAAAACAATGTTTTACTCCCTATACGTGACATTTCCCTGAGCTAAACACGTGTGTACGCGGGTCTGTGTATACCCAACCCACGTATATGTCTTAAAACACTTAAAAAAAATAAATCTCCTTAATTTTGATAGGATATAACGGGTTTTACATGTTGATTACTTGTTAGTGCCCGTGGCCCAACTGTTCCCAACAAATTCCCAACTAAAAAACTACTTTGGGAGAAGTATAAAAAGGCTTCAGGGAAGGCCTAAAGAGGAGAGAATAGAGAGAAAAACCACTCTACTAAGATTATCCTTGATCAGGTCTGAAGATCCTTTTGCTTCCATCACTTCCCCCATTATAGGAAACCCTTATTTCCTTGAGTTATGATATCTTTCCATTAGTTGAGATATCCTTGAGTGAGTCTGTTGGGTCCCTTCAATACTAGTGATTACCCCATTACTATTGTAGTTATCCCCCTTATTAATATTGTTGTGCCCCTATTGCCCCCATATTGTTATTATTGTGCCCCATAGAATCCCTCTATTGTTATTTTTGTGGCTTTATATTATTATTGTTAGGTCGGCTGGATTATATTGTGACTCCTTAGACTCCTATATATAGAAAGGAGGTTTTGTCATTTGTATCATCCAAGAATTGTTCATTTATGTAATGTAAAGGAGGTTTCCCCCTCGAAGAGGCTGAATTATAAGGTGTTGATCTATCCTTTCTATCTTTTCTTGAGCTGGTTTCATAACATTTGGTATCAGAGCTTTGGATTCTATGGTTTCTCTGCTCCAAACAGGTCATCGTGACATTTTCGCTATAACTATTTTTCTATGAGGTTTCTGAAGTCACAAAAAAAAAACCATTTGAGAAGAAATCGCTCTAAATCTTGGGTCCGAATTTCAGAGCTTTTCGCACTATATTTGCGGAGATATGATCTGAGGAAGTTGGTCTTTTTGCAGACTCCTGAATTACATGCCAAACAGGTGACCTAGGGAAAATCGTCATAAATTTCTCTCTGGGGATCGAATTGAAACTTCGTAAGAAGGTACATAAAGAGGACGGACTGTAGTTTCTTGTATGAATTGTTTAGATCCAAAGGCAGAAATAGTGACTCGTGGCACGTCGTACAAGTTCACTCTACTGAACTAGTCTAAAATCAAGCCACTGTGGGAGATTTTGCATAACGCTTCCTTGGAGAATCCAATTTGGGTCAGACTTGTGGCATTGGAAAGAGGACACAGAAGGCTACTACAGGTCAGAAATTCAGAACTAGATGATCGGAAAGTACAGAGATACATCAGAGGCAATATCAAGCTCCTTCAAAGTGAAAAAAGGTGTGTAGATTTTCTTAAACTTTTGCTTAAGCTTGGTTTGAAAATTTATTTTGAAGGAATTCAAAGGGCATAGTAGAGCATTATTATTGGTAACTGATGCCCAGAGGAAAGAAAATGCAAACACCTAGTAAGGAACCTGAAAGCTCTAGCATGACTCATGAAGAAGAGGAAGAAATGCAACATGATATATCAAAATTACAAGACCAAGTGCAACAACTATCCCTTACACAAAAAGGAACAGAATCTAAGATGGATGGTTTAAAGAAAGGTGTAGAAGCTAAGATGGACTGTCTAAAGAAAGGCGTAGAAGCTAAGATTATTGACGTGGAAGCTAAGATGGATGATTTGAAGATAGATTTGAAGATAGACATGGACGAATTGAAGATAAATATGAATAAGTTGCTACAGGAAATGGGCACTAAGGGTCAAATGGTACTAAAGGAAACTCATGATGAGAATAAAAGAAATGTTAATCATGATTCCATAGACGCTAATGTTGGATAGAAGACTCACCATATTCCAAAAATCGATATGAGGAAGTTTGATGGCCACATGGATATTACAGATGGAGCACATTCTTCGATCTCAATAATGTGCAAAACACACAAAAGGTACGTATGGAAACTTTATATTTGGAACCAAATCAATTTGTATGGTATCAATGGCTTTGCTCTCATAAACAATTTATCACTTGGGCAATTTTTACAGAAGAATTGGTAGCACATTATGAGGATACAAAAAGAAACATTATTTTTAGCCAATTGATAAGTCTCAAACAAAAGGGTTCAATAATGGAGCACATTGAGGAGTTCCAAAATTTGAACATAAGGGTAAAAGATATTCCAGAGGAGCATAGGATTGATGTGTTCATAGGGTCTTTAAAGGATAATATCCAACATGATGTTCGCCTTTGGGAACCTGATTCATTAGAGAAGGCATTTAGGTTAGCAAGAAAAATGGAAAGCAAAATTATGCAACCAGGAAGGCATACCACTCACATCTATAAAGACGGAAGTGGTGTTGTCGCTATTCTTCCACACCTATAAGGTTGACACCACAACAATTGGAAGAAAAAAGAGCAAAAGGGCTTTGTTACAGTTGTGATAGCAAATACACTAAAGGTCATAAGTGTGCTGAGAAGAAATTATTCTACATAGATTGTGAAGAGGAAGAAGAAAAGGAGCAAGAAAGGTCAAAAGAAGAGGATATATTCCAGGAACAAAGCCTAGATGAAGAACAAATAAATCTGACCATATCTTGTAATGTATTGGTAGGAATTACCACTCCTCAAACCATCAAGATAGAAGGACAAATCAAGAAGAAAAATGTAATAGTTTTGATTGAATCAGGAAGCACCCACAATTTTATTCATTGTAAGGTAGCAAAAGAATTGAATTGCCTCCTATATCCAGCACCAGAGTGTCAAGTGATGATTGCAAATGGAGGAACAATAAATTGATCTGGAAAGTGCCATAATATCAAGCTATCCATGGAGAATATGTATTGACTAACCCAATGCTTTCCATTCCAATGGGAGGTGTTGATGTTGTACTAGGAGTCCAATGGCTACAATCCTTGGGTACAATAGCTTTTAATTTTCAAGAACTTTTCATCAAATTTTCTACGGAAGGAAAGGAGGTTGAATTAAGGGGTATTACAGGGAAACCATGAAAGATAATCAGCTCTAATGGTATGACAAAGCTTCTAACAAAGGAACAAAGAGGTGTAATTGCACAATTATGTTCGCTAGATGTTTCCACATCGGAATCATCTATTTCTCCAGATCTCCAAAAAGTCTTGGACAATCATTCCAAGGTATTTGAGAGTCCCAAAGGTCACCCACCTATGCGTGATCATGATCATGCTATTCATCTGATTCCAGGAAGTGTTCCTCCAAACATAAGGCCATATAGATATCCCTATGTCCAAAAGAGTGAAATTGAATGTATGGTTGCAGAAATGCTAGAGGCTGGTATAATTCAACCGAGACAAAGTTCTTTCTCTGCTCCAGTAGTATTGGTGC